>CM073773.1:48472540-48677378 GCA_037158775.1 Hetaerina titia | reverse complement strand
AACTTCTTTTGTTTATAACTCCAAAACCGTTAAAGATACAAAACTGACTATCTTTTGTTTCTTTTTGTTAAAATTATCATTGGAATAGTGTGTTTTAAGTGAATGTTATTATTCATGGTAACATAAACTGTACCAACAAGCCATAATGAAAGGCACTTCTCATTCCGCTTTGTACATAAAGTAATACTTATGACATTAAAGCTCCTAGTGAAAACCTAATGATCACTATGATAGCTTTGTGGTTTATTTTTACAAGCGAACTGCTTACATTTCGACCGTATTTCATACCTAATCCATGAGAAATTGGTATGTTTTTGTTCCTAAATCATTCCCTTTTTTCACGAGCCTTGGATTTTCTTTATTAAGGTTAATGTCAGTGGTAGGTATTTGTTTTGACTGGTTTCAAAGTGCGTTATATCATTGCGGTACGTGAGCTTAACTTTCCGTACAACTTTACTGCATTAAATTAATTTTAATTTAACGTTACCATGCAACAATTTCAGAGAGTAAAAATCATTCGTCTTGACCGGGGTTTTTACTCTTTGAAATGATTTTTACTCTGAAATTGTTGCATTTTAATGCACACGTAGCGGATGACTCCGTTAAAGTTACTGTTGCGATATCTCCAGCAGTTTCTTGAAATTAATCTTACCAATGAAATGTTTATACTGTATGCGTGTTTTCTAAAAATTGTCAGTGGGTATTTGGGGTGTTCATTCTCAGTTGGAGTTATTTTTAAATTTTATTATCTATTTCACGCTCACTCATATCTGAAGAGACTCTTATCCCATGATGTGCTTTTTTTATCGTGTACGTGTTTTGAAAAGTAATAACGCAACGTACACCCCTGCCTGCGGATCCTCGCTTCTGCGCAGTTGTAGAATTCCTTTCGAGGAACTCAAGTGTTTTTGAGCGTGTTCAAATGCTGTTTTATAGTTCGGCTGTAAATTAAACTAACCGGAAAGAATTTATCTTATTTATGCATTCATTTTACATCCTTTTATGTACACAACTTTAGAACTTCGGGTGATTGATTTCTAGGACTTGGTCTGGCAAGAAACTCTGTTACTCGTACATACGTAGGATTGCTTGTATTTCGTATCCCTTGAAATTCGTACGCCGTTCGTGATGAAATCTGAAATTGATGGCCGTAGGTTTTTGTGTAAAATTACTATCTTCCAAGACCATCAAAATATATCTCTAAAATTGAAAATTCTCGCGCAACATTAAGTATTATCTCTGAATTTGTACTATGCAGAAGGTGTTCTCATTTGGTGGTTATACTTCGCCAAATATAAGGGAAATTGTCCTTTTAATTGCCAGTAGCAGTTCTTTAGTGAAAAATTGTATATAGTAGTTCAAGTCATGAGCATTGCATATAATTATGGGGACGAGAGGTAATGGCAAAACGTTTCAACGCAGTACTACTCAGTGCACATTAGATCACGCCTTTTTCATTGTGCTAATACTCATTGGTCTAATTGTAGATAATTCCAGGCGTATATCGTTCCTTTCAACTTTCGAGACTAATTTAATGTTCTCATTAAGTTTTCATACAACGAATACTTCTTCAAGGGTATCATAATTACTTACATAATGGATGGTTTGTGATGTTTTTTCGTTGTATTAATTCGAGAGATTTGTAGTACGTTTGTACTACTGTACGTTTAGCACACGCTTAATATGTATTTGCACTGGAGTACTTGCGAATTTCCCCACGTCTTATTTCTTTAATAAATGCTCTTCAGGGAGAATGGCTGAACCGCTCCAATAGGTATTACACCAGCTGTAATACCTTTTGTTCTTGTGATCGCCACCAGTGATTATTTAATGACTCATTTTATATTTATTTTCTTAATCTCCCATCAAATGATTGTTTGTATTAAACTTCAGTTTTTGTTTCTGTAGTTATCTCAAGACTTTTTTTTAACACAGCCGTGGAATTTTATTTTTAAAGGTTAAAAAATCATCTTTGTTACAGTATTTCTTATTTTTCTGATTTTCATATGTTATTATTATTATATAAACCACGCTGCAATTAGGCATTTGCCCTGGTGGCAACAGACCAGGCTAATCACTGGTCACCCTTGCAATGTGCATACATACATACACAAAAAGAACAGACGGGATGGAAGAACAAGAATTGATGCGATGGAAGTAGTGTGATGAGTTTCCAAGTACAGTAATTTTTGACTCTGTGATGTGTTCTTTTTCATGAATTCATCGAACTGTGAGGCAATTAGGAATTCAATATTGCCCTCGGCAGTCCTCAGCATAATTCGAAAAAGCTTATTAAAACATGAAGAACCAGGATGGAAACACTGATTGTAATCTTGTAAACCAGCGAAAAAGAGTTACGCTCAGATTCGAAAAGCGGAAAAAATATCGGCAAGATTGAATCCGGTTGAATATCCACCTTTCCAAACCCAAGCCTATTATTCGCCGTTTCAGACTCTCGATGATTAGTTGGAGAACTGCGTTCCATATTCCTATCATCTGTTATTATGAAATAGCAGAACTTTTTATGTGAAAATGGTAGCGGAAATGTTCTGTCGAAATCGGTAACCATTTTGTTCTATATTATTTCTGTCGAGTGAATTCTATCACTTCCATGTGTTGCCGATTCGTTATAATCGACGGTTTATTTAGAAGTTGATTTTTTTTTAAATTTCCGCTATTTCCCACAGGAATTGTAAAACATTTGGTGTTTTACTTTTTCTCTACCTTGTGTTGGATCAGTGATATCGATGCGTGGCCTGAACGTCATACCTCTCTACATTCTAATTCCTAGATTTGTCACTGACCTCAGTGATTTCGAAATATTGTGAAATGCCATCGAGCCTTGTACTATAGCTCGTAACCCAGTTCTCCGAACAATTTTCATCCAGAGGAAATGGTGGTATGTCAATTTTCATGTCAGACTTGTTGGATAAGGGTTTCACGTTTTTACTTCAGTCTCAAATGGCATTTGAGTCGAACCAAGTGCATCACGCATCCGGGTCAACTGGGGTAGTCGTGGTTTGCTGACATTTATTTAACTTTCCCCATCCGCTGCATATCACGTATCTACGATACTACTGGTATGCTTTTACCCACCCATGGATAATGTAAACGTTGAATAAACTATTCACCGATGACAAAAAAACATTTGATGGATTCCTCTTAATCGTCAGACCATATCATAAGCTATAATTCACTATCAATCGAACAAGTAAAACCAGAAGAAGACGAGGGCTGGTGAGAAGATAAAAGAATTCTCAGTTTTTAGGAGGAGGAAAGATACGATACACCGGTCATATCGACTAGTTTGTTCACGACTTGAGCGTGAAAACGTGAGGGAGAAAGAAAGAAAAATAAGCCGTGTTGCCGTTGTTAGCATCCAACCCTTTCAACATGCTAAACTTTATTGGTTGAGTTTTCCTGTGGGCATTTCCAAAGGGCGTGCGTTCTGATGAAAAAATATGTCGGTATAGCCTGGGATATACTGTGCAGCTTTCAAGGATCATTTCAATTAGATGCAAGAGCCTTTGGGGAATATTCCTTATCCCAGGGCCCCATGCCATGTGTGAATCAGAGTGAATACTAGGCGGAATTTAAATTGAATATAACGTAAGGAAAAATTTCCATTTGGAGAAAAAGGGGGAAAATTGAATTAGTCAATGGAACACAAATATCATAATCCATCTGATTCGCCCGAGAGTTTTGGTGTTCCTTCACCACACGATGACATCGCACCATCATGTCAATATTAACTTGATTGTGCTATTCAAAACTTGAACCCGTTCATTGTTCACTTATTATGGCTTAAGGCTAAGCTTTGTTAGCGTTTTATCTAAAACAAAAACGTTTTTGAAATCCACCCTCTTCAGGGCGGATTTAAAAAAATGTTTTGGCATCATAAATGTATGCCAAAATTATTTCCTCGAAATGTTTCAGTGGTGAGCCCAACTAATAGTCTCTCCAGAATGACAAGTCGTATGTTAGCAGCGTGACGGCCATTCGAACCCATTCCCTCGACTCGGAAGGGTATCGCAAGGGAATCACCTCTGCCGCACTCTTTGTTTCCTACACACGACGCGGCTAGGAGTGATACTCTTGTCATTTTAAACTAGGATAACACGGACGAGTGTACGAAGGGTGAAAACAAAGTCTCGTGTCTTCGCCGAGTTTTCTTTTTAAGGGCACATGCAAACCCCCCTTTTCAGTCGGTTTCTCAGAACCATTATTCCCCTTCTCGGAGATCCATGGGCTTCATGGAAGGGCTCGCACCTTTACTCGAGGCTCCGCGCACACGTGATCAGCTTCCACGAGACCGCCATCCCGATAGCGCTCCAACTCCCTCGCCCGGTCTCTAGGTGTGCAGGTGAGGGGCTGACGATCGTCCTCCCTCCCCCTCATTCGCCCTCCCCGTTTTGTAGAGAGCGTAGCACACCACCACCGACTTCCACCCCGCTTTCCCTCGTCGACTTTATCCGTGGGAAGGAGAGAATAGCACTGCCGCCCCTTGTGCTGCATTTTTCGTGGCTATTTCTTTCCCTGAGAAATTCAAATTCCACTCGTCTGGCTCCGCCATTAACTCCCCTTCCCTTCTCCCTTTTCCTAAAAAAAAGTGCTCAACCGACAAAAATTCCCGAGTGCACGGAACGAGAGTGGGGCAACTCCTTGACCTGTCCCGAAAAGACCCGCTCGGTTTAATTAGTTTAAATGCCTCCGAGAGTGGCTAGAAGGAAAGAGGGTCCCAATGAGGCACCTTCCCCATTCGACCCTCCTCCCTTTCTTTTCCTCCCCGCATTCTCGAATGTCTGTCGCCTTTCATTTTTCAGGGGACCTTTTCTTCTTCTCTCGACTCCCGACGGAGCTTCCCTCCCCCCTCTCCCTTAGCAGCTCACCTCCAAAACGTCCAACGATTTCCCATGCCCACGCTTTCGAGGGTGCTCACAGTTCTAATCAGCTTTTTCCGACCATATGCCGCATAGGTCCCCTAAACGCCTTATAAACCGCCGAGCAGTAATCCTCTTAAAATATGAAGCAAAGCTCGCACTTTTGGTCATGGCTTTGTTCGATTTTTTGAGTTAGCACTCAACTTAAAATTTTCTCTGGAGGAGTGTCCCTCAGCCATTCATTTTTCCTTGTAGGTCGATCTCGATGACAATGCCACCACCAACACGAGTTTTAGTTTTTGGGCGTATATGCGGATGGAAATGTCAATGATATTCGATGTTAATCAATGCGAAAAAAACAAAGGTTATTAGGTTCTCGGGAAAAGACAAAGATTTAGTCATTTAGAAAGTCATGAACTTTGACCAGGTAAGAGCAACTTACCTATTTTGGAAGTGTTTTGGACCAAAATGGCGACGAGATTAGGTATGTCAGAGGAAGACTTGCGCTAAACAAAGGAGCATTCATAAGGTGGAGGTAATTAATGACGGGGACGTTTAAGAAGGATGTCAATAAAATATTTGCGAAAACTTTGATATGGAGCGTGGTTTTGTTCTGCGCAATCGTTGAAACAAGATGAAAGATTGGAGGCTCTTGAAATGTGGGGGGTGTGGAGAAGGATGTAAAAAGTGAAATGGACGGAAGGGAAAATAAATGGGGAAGTACTATACATGGTGGGGGAAGGGGAGAATTGATGGAAGAAATCCAGAGAACGCAGGAAAGGTGAAGGGAGGGCTCTTGATTGGCGTTGGAATGCTTAAAACTGTGGTAGTGGAGAGAACGTTAGGCTAGGGAGGAAGGGGAAAGAAAAGGATTGGTATGTTGGACGAAATAAGAGGAAGGATGAATGAAGAATACAAGAATGGTTTATTGCAGTGTGTGGTGTCAGGTTGTGTTTCGTTAGATGAGGCAAAGTTATGTATCGTTGTCCAGTTTGTCCCAATACAAGACGGTTTCTTAAACGGTGTACCTACTCGCATGCCAGTGATAATTCGGTGTCGGTTGGCTCTTGAAATTAGCTCTTTTTTCCTCAGCCCTATGTATTTCTCTGGCATTATAAATACATATTTACTCTTCATAAATATTCTACGTTGTTCTTTTTATTTATTACTGGAACATGCCGTTTCTGAAAATCAGTCCGTGATAATCATTTTCCTTCTAACGGCAATCGCTTTCATTATTTCGTGTATTCCTTTGCTAAAATACCGAAGGCACGTAATCATTATTATATTAGATATGCCAGGACGTGCTCTCAGTCCTCTATGTTTAAAAAGTCCTGATAGTACATTTTAAGCACCAGTAAAATACGCAATGCCCAAAGTTTGTACCTGATTCGCTTTTAAAAGTAAATTTGTTCCCACTTTTGCAGTGATGAGGCTTGTGTATTGTGAAAGCAATTTCCACAATTCAGGAGTCGTGAATGATTTGTTCGTAGCTTCTCACTGACGGATGTAATTTTTAGGAGGCGTAAAAACATGTATTATTCTTTAGATGGGTGGTGTAATTACAATGAATTTAGTTGCTTTTAATGTCGAGGTTTCATCCATGAGAAAATCGTTGCTTAAAATAAAATGAACTCGTCCATGGCTGTTTTTATTATTTCTATTATATCATGGCTATTTTTATCATTATGTTTTGTTTATTGGAACTTTTTTCGTATAGTCCATAAAAAAATAGCAGGAATCCTTCATTTTTACTTATTTTAGCAGGAATATAAAGAGATTCGCTCGTACGTATGTGGGTTCGCAAGAGTTATTGAAGATGAAGACCATATTATTTTTCAAATAACGCATTTTAATATTATCCATCTTCATATCCTGTCTGAAATGAGTTTCTGATGTTCATGGATTAGGTTTTTTTTGGCATTTTTGTTTTCTTGTAGAATGTCTCATTCTATGCATTCTCATGTTACATTCTTTGCATTTACTGTATAGTTGCCTGTATACTTATGGATTCAATGCTGCTCAAAATTGGACTCATTAACCATTGGAACTACTTTTAGATGAAATTTTCACAATTCTTTTTTTAAAGAATACATAGTAATGAATCTAAGACTTGATATTTCATTTTACCCCACATAAGAAAAATAAGTGTGTACGAGTGATGTCTATTTTTTGTGTACAATTGTTGGTTTTGGTATTGTGGCTCATTATAATCTCTGTCCTTTGACGTCCTTTAGTTAACTGATCCTGCACTCTCGGATGTCGGTCGTGCATGCGTTTTTCGCTGCACTTCTTAATGGGTTTCGTTTGAAAGCGAGGCGAAGGAGGCTGGTATTATCATATTCAGGAAAAAGTGATGTTACCCCGTTTTTGTTTATGAATTCAGAAATGGGAAATTAAGGCTCACTGCATAAAGACGTAATTTAAACCCGTAAACGAATTCCAAACGACGTTTTCGTCGCTCTCCAATGTCTATGGGAAAATTTCTGTGAGACGCCAAGCTATTCATCATGAGACTTCTTCTTCTTCGTCGTGATGACCTCTTTCAGCTATTCTTTCATGCTGCTGGAGTTTCGCCACTCCGATTCGCTGTGGTCTCCTTCAAGAATTCATCCTTTTTCATTCATTGCATTCCGCCTTTTTTTGTGATATTTATTCAGTTTTCATCCTTTTCAGGTACGTCAACCTTTCCAAGTGAAAAACCTGAGTACTGCGATACGAACTAAAGCCTCCTGTGCTCTCTGAGAGGCCAGTTGGTAAGTCATAAGTTTATTCATTTATGCGTAAGCGAAATTTTTCTCCCTCCGGTTACTTTTATTCGAGCGTTAAAAAAATGTATCCTTGTCCCCCCAATTCTCGTTTTACCATAGCTTTGTATTAATCGAATTAAATTTAATAAATATCTTTTGATACATTAGTGGGTTGAACTATAGCGGTGTATATGCATGGATTTATATTTATAGCACACCATGAAGATCACTAAATTTCTCTCATCTCTAAAGAAAGAAAATGTTCAGCTATAAATCCTCCAAAACTGGTGCAATTAAATACAACGGTATGCGTTATTAACCGTTATAAAATCCAGTTTATGATTTAGGTGCTAAATTAAGTGGGAATGAAAATTATTTAGTTCTCATAAGTATAATGTATTAAAGCCATTGTTAAAAAGGAAATAGGGAAAACTCTAGTTACACTTTTCAACGCTTTCCCCTTTTATTGCTCTATTCTTTCAATTGTTTGTGCGACAATCCATTAATGGAACAATGTTGTCATTTTTTTCAAAGTTCAAAACCGTAAAACAATTATAAATGGCATTGAAGTTCTGTCTTTAGGATGAGGCCGTCTCTCGAGCAGGATCGAAAGGTTTATGCTGGTAAACCCGGGCGTACTTCTTGCTATGTTGCTATGTGAATTGTGGAATCTTTATCCATTATGTTGTCTCGTTCTCTGTTTTTTTTCTATCTTTTTAATGCTGTGATCTCATCGTGTTCCAAAGGAAAAGAATTCGTGTGCTACCCATTCTTTTGTGCGTTCCATATACAGCACGTGTTACGCCCTTCTAAAGATTAGGCCTTTCTGGTATTCTGTGTCCTGTGGTTCCCGATGCCGGTCTGCGTTTTCTTTCTTCGGGAGATTTCTATGTCCCTAGTCTTTGCTTTTGTTCGAAATATCGTAGGTAATCAGACGTGTTTTAGTGCTGTGAGAGCTAGACGAATGTTTTGATGGTGAAATTCTGACCACCCACTGTTGTGAGGGAAACTTCGTCCTTTTGTTTATGCCGCTGGCAATTCGATATTTTGTTCCGCGTTACATCCTCGGTTACTACCGCGGTCTTTTACTTCCTCCTCAACCTCCTTTCTCCTTCTCACCTATCCCGCTTCTATCGCCTTCTCGTCCAATTTTTTCCTTGTCCCTTCCTTCCTCCATGCTGCCCCAACGTCGGAGGTCTCTCTCCTTATCGACATCCAAGTTTTAGTCGGCAAATTTATTCAAGACCAATTACTTTGTCGGAGTCATACAAGGAAAATATAAAAACCTGGAAAATTTCTGAGAATTATCCGTTAGTGTTCAAAGTGTGATTTCAGAGAAATTCATTGAAACGCCTTGACATTTCTGGTATTCGCATTCGAACCATCTATCAACAATTTGACATTGCAATAGTAACAATATTACAATTATTAGAGTACTTAATTGTCGTATTCAAGTAATGCTAAGTTTTCGTCTCCGATATTTTCATCTATAACAATGGAAATGTGGCCTTCGAAAGCCTAAAAAATAAGGGGAGAAAATCATCAATCACTTATTTTAAACGAAAAATTAAATCAAATTATGGTTTCGGCAACCATAGTTACCGTAATGTGAATAATTTGCAACCTTTACGTATCATACTGAAAGCTTCCTCTAATGAGATTGGTTTTCGTCTGTGAGTGAAATCTGAAAGACCTTGTCGACTATCTCGTATATCCTCAGATTCATGCTTGGGAAGTGTCAAGCTCCAGTAGGATTTCCCATCGCCAATTGGATGGCCAAATTCTACTCTCTGCTTTTTCAACGTTGGCATCTAATTATGGCGCGAACGTTAGCATCGATGTATCGCAACGTCGCTCAACCCTACCCTGATCAACTTTCCTTATCTCTTGCGTCCTTCAGTCTCCATCAAGTTCCTCCCGTTCCCATTTATCCACTCCAACCACTCCCACATCCCATTTTGCCCTCCACCTTGTGTTCTTCCAACCTATGTTAAACTAAAATTGCACGCATAATTTTATTCCTCCCTAGCCTCTGTCTCAGAAATGTTTTGAGATTCGTATTTCTTTTATCTATAATTCCAATCTTATTTTACTAAGGTGATTGTATGAAATGACACAGTAATTTAGCATTTCCACATTCGTTTATTTATCACAATCTAGGTTACGGCGTGGTAATAAAACCCGTCTTAAAAAATAAATGTGGAAATTTTTAATGTTAAAAGTTAGTGTGTTATTTCATGATGAAGTCTGACAAAAAGACGTCTGATACAATTTAACCGTATTTGTATAATCGATTAAAATAATTATTCCGCAATTATCTCGGGAGGCCGACATCACCGGTGGTAGACATTCATTCATTTATGCTCAATTTTGTTCCCTATTCTCCGAATTAATTCTGTATAAATTTAACCCTATATATTCCTCCTCAAGCACCTTCCATATTTGCGTCACGGCCCTATAATCCAGCCCGTCCTTCCCCCTGTTCAATGGCGCGTGCTTCGCTGCCCGTGTTGCCATTTCGAGAAGCCCCATCGTATTCGTCTTCACCTGCCCATCCCCGAGGAGCACCTGCTCACCTCCACACCCGGCCCCTTCGGTATCTCTCCCGCGCGGACCAACTCGTCGCGACATTATGACCAAGCCGGTTCCAAGATTTGTTCCTATGATGATAACCCATGAGAACTGAGCTGCATTAACGTTAACTCCGTCCTACGCTACACGCATAGTGTGTAACTAGTTAACCTGCGATACAGTTGTAGTCATTACCATGGGAGGCGACCCTAAAACTTGAGATAACTTGTACAATTAGGCATTGGTGGGTGATTTGTTAAAGGTAGGATTTTTAGAGAAAGGCAAATAGAAACCCTGCGTCGGCATTACCTTAGGTCCTAATGAAAGATGCCAGGAGGTCCACAATGTACGTCCCATCTGGGCTGCGTACTCCACTTGAAGCGCTCTCCACATGGCACCCCAAGTAGGGATCTGGACACCACTGGAAAATTCTACCACTTCCGGTATTAGAACCCGGGCCCTCGAGATGGAAATCCAATACATTGACCACCGAATCAACTTGGTACCCCAATAGCACCCGGTACCTGAATCTCTCAAGGGTGATAATAGCGGGTTGGCACTAGCTATGAGTCGTTTACGTAAAATCCATTTTTTTGTAGCTGGTTATTACTGGTTCCTGTAAAATCAATGCATGCAATTGTGTGGTGCACACTTACGCTTTGTGTTCTTCTTCAGAAAACAAATCTGTTTGCTGTGGTTGCTTAATAGATTTTTTTAATGCGGTGTGGATATTAATATTTTTGTTAAGGAATGTTAATTATCTCGTAGTTAACCGATGCAAGGTAAGTTTTGGATGGACCACCACCAAAATCGCCACATTTCTTAGTATCGCATATGTTCTAGCTCCCTTCCATTCAACATCCCTGTCTTTTTCCTTCCCCTTCCTCGTTTGCCTTATTCCCACATTTATTCGTTTGATTCCGTATCTGTCTACCTTTTTCATCCTTCTACACATAATTATCTCTAAAGCTTCCGTTTTTTTACCTATCATCTTGCTTCTAAGATCAAGTTTCCGACTATTATAAAACCACGCGCCATACCAAAGTTTTCACTGATCATTTCTGAATCTCCTTAATTCTCGTGCCTTTCATCCATTTCTTCCTTCCTGTGAAAAATTATTTTCCTAAAGTAATTCTTCTATTTATATCCCTACTACTGTGACTATCTTGGTACAAGATACGTAAACTTTTCTACCTGCTCTAGTTTTCTTTCTATTTAGATTTAACGTTTAACTTAACCCTCCCTTTTCTCTTCCTCTCAATCCTTAAAGGGATTATCATCCCATGCCTATCACACCGATTTATAATAAGCTCAAAAATAACTGTAAAACCATGGCCGAATAGCTAACGAAAGCTTGATTGTCTATGAACCTAACTTTTGTATGTATACTCCACTGACTTTCATTCCCATGTCCAGTTCCTCCCAAGCAGTTTTTACCGTTTTATTAAGAAAAGTATAAATAAAGAGTAAAAATCCCTGACCTAGCAATGAGTGTTTGATTACCCTTTTTTTGTTTTCGTTTGAAGATAATCAGAGTGTGCAATGCATAAATTGCGCTTTGAAAAAACATTGTTGCTTTCCGCGCCCTCCAGTCCTTCAAATTTCCGGTTGTAGACGTAAATACAGGTTTGTAATGTTTTTTTTTCCTGTCACCTCCCGTGACCTTAATGCCCACCTATAAAGTTCCAATAATATCCAACGGAAGACACCTCATACCTCCTTAAAACCTCTCCGTACCTCTCTCTGGGACGGCGAACTCAACACTATCTCGGATTGAAAATCCCTGCGGTAATAATCTTCTTCTAAAGGGATGCCAAACGAACGCGTTAATTGGATTTTTCCCTATGTCCCAAATAGCCTTTGTGGATAATCTAAATATTCCAGTTGCAGATTACGTCTTTTTGAGTTCAATGTTGTCGGGCTCAAGGAAGTGAAAATTGAAGATCATGGTCGCTTATGTGTCGTAACAGATAGTGTCGAAATGCCGAAATAAATCTATTATGAAAATTGCATAGTTACTGGAGTTACATAGTTATTGGAGTTACAAAATATTTATTTGATAGTTGTGTCCATCCAAAAACCTCCCTTAACCGGTAGATTACCTAATAATAATAATAATATATATATATATATATATATATATATATATATAATAATATATATATATATATCTTGTGGCTCTTTCCGTACGATGTCTTGTGACAGAAATCGCAAGCGTCCATCGGGAAGGCATCGCCGAAGTCTTGCGCGTACCAAATGCACGATTTACGGACCGAATGTTTGACTCTCTAGTCAGAAATCTCTGTTTCTAGTCTAGAATTTTTCCTTTGTTCATCATCGTTGTACCACTGGTTTCTCTAAAAAATGTGTGACTTAAATTTTCCAATTTGAGTGTGCGGGTAAGAAAATAAATGTAAAAATCTGTAAATCTACTCCTCACCTGAAAGTAGATATACTCCGGGCTCTGTTCAAGTTCTCAAAGAATTGACAACTGCGAGGTCCAAAACCCTCTGCTCTTGCGCTCTCTTAAAACCCACCATGTCTCCACCGAGCGATGACCAGAACTCCCGAAAGCGACCGAGTGTCCACGGAGAGCATGTTCTTGAATCATTAATCAAGATGTGAAGATGTTGCGACTGCTTTTCCATTCCTCGCATGGAAGTACTATCTGTCACGCTAACTGGGCCATCAAGAAATCAAAATCAACTCATCGTATGCCGTCCATGCTTTCGACATGTCAGTTTGGTACTTAAACATTGTTGATTTATTCCAATGTGTTTCTTCGCTCACCTTTGGAAATTGATGTCCAGATAAGGTAGTGGCTTATCAATGGTGGATTAGTCATTCTGAACTTAGCTTATTTTTTTGCATTTTATTTTACTAATTTAAGAAGATTAGGATAAGCAAAGTCTGAAATTTCGTTGACTGTAATGTTGTGAACAAATTTGTTTTTAAAATATCCCAGAAAATATGAAATCCATTATGTCACTGCGTGTGAAGAAAATTGCGGGAATTTCAGGGATTGCAGTTAAATTGTGAACCTTTCAAAATTGCACTGTGTTAACGTCGATAATCAATCAGTCGGCGCCAGTCTTAAAGAGCTGCCATCATCGACGTCATTTTAGACCGTCAATCATTCCTGAGATGTTTTTCACCTGTAGCAGTGTGCCCGTCCGTCAAGCAGGATTCGAGCTCTGGCCTTGGGAGTTAGCCATCTAATGAATATAGTAGATACTAGCTGCTATCAATTGGGTGGGGAACGAGGAACTTCAACGAAATATGCTAAGCTTCATTTGGCATATTTTTCGGATAACCAACGATTTTTAGTTTCACCATTTCCATTAATTCTTTCATTTTTGTCAAAATGCCTGAATTTTTACGACTCCTTCTCACGCCGAAAATTTTATTTCAGAAGATAAAGACTATAAATGTTTCCCCCTTTCGTTAGTCATAATAACATACTGAACTTGAGATTTTTTTGTGAAAAGCATGTAAAATGCTCGCCATAATCGTCGGCAGATCTCGATTTATTTATGCCGAAACCCAAGATTCCGTGCTCTGTGTTGGCCTTGAGAGATATCGTGGCGGCGACCGCGAAATATAGTTAATTTTAATATTAATACCGGCCAAATTTCTCTCCCCTAGTCTATTACCCCTCCCCCTCAGGTCCTCAAATCCGGTCCTCTCTCCTCCCCTCTTCCTCTTGCCGCCACTTTTTCCTTCGGCATTCTTTCGCTTCATTTCCCCAGCGCTTTCTGCCCCCTCCTCCCTCGAGAGTATAGGCTAATAGGTCCCCAAGAAAAACAAATCGCCTAGGGCAAAAGAATTAGCCGAAGGAGGCTAAAAACCATGTCTTAATTACTTCGAGTTGATATTGGATTAACTCTTACTCGTGATTTTTAATGGAAGATTTCCTCAAAGCTAAATGTTCGCGGTTTGTTGTTAGAATTGCCTTTGACAGAAGCAGTGCTTCAGTGATTAGGTAGCTTTGCTGAAGGCGATCCTAGCTTGCCTTCTCTCCTTGGATTGGGTGACCATGAAAGCTCGGGCTCACTCTTATAAGGGAGATTTCAAAAATGGCAGTGATTCGCGGGATGTCATGTTATATATGATAGCCACAAAACCAAATGGATAATGTGTCATAGCTTCGAATTGCTAAGACATCATTTCGAATGAAATATTGTAATAATTTAAAAGTTTTTCTTAAATGAGCCTGTACAATGTTTAGATAGGTAATTTCATGCCCTATTGCTCTCCTTTTATTCTGCCTGAATTGTCGAAAGATTTTGACACATTTGGCTTTATGGGGTGTGTGAACTTTTACGGCGCACGGGTCATGA
The DNA here is from genome assembly GCA_037158775.1 of Hetaerina titia. Taxonomy (NCBI): domain Eukaryota; kingdom Metazoa; phylum Arthropoda; class Insecta; order Odonata; family Calopterygidae; genus Hetaerina; species Hetaerina titia. The sequence goes on along the minus strand of CM073773.1, from coordinate 48,662,837 downwards.
TATCGATTAAAATTTTTGGAACGTTTTTTACGATACCAGATATTTTGCCCATGGACTTGAGTTATTACGCACAGCTAATCACGTTAGTTAATTGTGATAGGTGAGGGTAGGTAGAGTTCACCCTTAACTACGCCCTTAAGTTATGATTCGCACCGTTGTTTCTCGATTACTTACACGAGCAATGTTTTTAGATCTCGCGGGCCGCAATATCATATAAAAGCCGTAAACACAAGTTTTCAACCCGAAGTTCGGTTTTATAGGTGAGGGGAGAGTTCCCAATACTAAGCCCAATGGCGTGTAATATTTAAAGTATTATATATACAAATTAATTAGCGAATTTTAATTAGAGTGACTTTTTACACCGGTATATGCGTAAAATACCTAAACAACAACTGATATTTCAAAGTATATCGAACAACAGAACTATTAAAGTTATTGAAAAAACGAAATTATACTGTGAATTTACAAGTAATGTTAACTTGAAAAAATAAAAACGCCAAATGACACACGTAATATTCCCAAAAATGGAAATGTTACGTGTTGAAGCTTCTTCTAAATGTTTGTGCGCACAGTAATAATGGGTTAGTGCAGTTTAACATTATATTAAACTCAAACATTAACCTTCGATTTCCATTTCAGTATTTTTGCTACTTCATATCTTACATTCATCATTTTACACATTCTGATTGTTTATTTAGAAAATAAATGAGAGATTAATACATCACGCGGATTGAATTTGCATCAGTTGTTATGATAATCGCTACTAAATGCTAAGCTTTTTCGTTGCCAAAGATTGCTTTGAATTAGAAATTTGTTGGGCCAATCTGTGGTTGGCACATTTTCTTGTTTGGGGTAAAGCTCGTGAAGAAAGCGAAAATTTATTATCTGGAAGTCGTGTGTTTAATCGTAAGAATGATTTATCTGCACCGTTGAGTACATTTGTAAACGAACTGAAGTGTAACAATGGCTATGGCGGATGTCACATGAATACGATTTCGGTAGGTTGTCTTCAGTCAAATCAAATGTATCTTAATATTTGAAATGGAAGCTGTATTATACCAAAATATAGAAATACTAGTAAATAAGTCGCAATTGAAATTAAAGCCGACAGCTGACTCTTATAAGTGATAACCATCTTTTGCAGTCCTCTCGTTCCAAGGAATGTCACTGTAAAATTAATGGCAATTCATAGAAGTTTGGATGACTTATTCAGAGACATTTCTATTGACATCGCACTTAGCATACGCTGTTTTTGAGAAGTTTTATTTGAAATCGTTCTCAGCCTTTCTATTTGTCGTAGGTTATCCAGCATATGTTGCCACTTTGCGGTCGTCATAGATTATTCAGAAGTGTCTGTAGCATCTCAAAGTACATACCTGTACCTGAAAATTTCCTGTGCCATATATTTTTGTGAGCGAAGTGAGGTATCGTGATTGTTTCCGCCCTTTTCAAGGCTAATGTACAGGGTAATCTTATGTGTATTCCTTTTTTCAGCACAATGCCGTTATGTTGTTGCGTTTAAATCTCGTTCGTTCCTTTTTTTTCTGAAAACACGTGCTGTTATTAAGAAACTGATGTGCACGAGTAGGTTGGTTTTTCTTTCATCATTGGGATGATTAAATTGATGATATTTTACAGTTAAGCGTATTGCGTGATCTTATTTATTGAAGACTTTAAAGCAACTATATTGAAAGAGCAATTATGTTTTGTAAACAAAGAAGCCATGACAATGGAAAGCGGCAAATTCGGGCCTCTTTCCTAGAAGTTCACGCTTAATCATATCCCTGAACCATGTTCGTAATGAAAGTTGTAGAAAGTGGGTATTCTGTCGTTCTCTCGCACCTATAAAATAAAATGCCTTACGAAAAAAATCCATGAAAATAAAAATAAAATCCTACGTTTTATGATGAAGGTATGAGGTCAAGTAGTAGTGCAGAGTAAAATATGTGAGTATTTTACTCTTTCCCTCAATTTCTAGTCGCGAGGTGGAGGGCGATAAGCGGAGGGAAATTTGAAATTTGGGTTGGGAAAACCGGTAGGGACGGTAAAGCTGGCCAAGATGGGGAAATTTAAAATTTATGGAATAAATATCTGTAAACGTGAGTTGCGTAGAAAATAATTCCAAAATTGCAGCCACGTCGTCACTTTCTTAAGGGTCTGCATCCTTTAGAAGTTCCTCTTCACATAAATTTTGTTCCGAAAAAAGATGATATTTTTAGCTGGAAAAAATGTAAGAGCGAAGAAAATGTGCTAACCAGACTTTCAACCTCCCAGATCTTGCCTAAACAAAAAAATAAGCGTCACTTTCTGATTTTTGTAGCCTCCCGAAGAGATGAGGAAAATATGTACCCGACGTCGCGAAATCCCGTGTACACCGCTCCTGTCTTCTCAAGCATGCCTACTTTTGCGGTGCGTTTTGGCGAAGGAAATTTCGCTCCGCAAGGTGCGAACGCGGAATGGCTTTTTTCCACCACGTCGTCTCCGGCTCGAATTGGCGGGAAGTGAAGTGCGCCATTTATGCTAGGCGGTGAAAATGACCGCCATCGACCAGACGGCAGCAGAGCGTGACCTTTTAGCGCTACGATTTAAGAGTCGGAAGCACACGGCGACCTTGGCACTACCCGGGGAATGCGCCGAAGGCGTCCGTTCTCCCAGAATAGCCACGCGGTGGCCGTAACCGGCGGGCAAGCACCGGGATGACGGCGATGACCACTACAGGGAACGCACCCTCCTCGGAAAGGCGCCTTATTTAAAAAGCTTTTATTTTCAGTCTTGTTGACGTTTTGAAACTTTCGACTAGCGTCTCAAAATATCAAAAATAGTTATCGAGTCGCCGGTTAGAGGGCCCTTATCCTTTTTGCGAACCCCATCAGTAGTAAACAGTCGGTCGACTCATGCTGACGGCTTACTACTGGTGGGGTTAGTTGTTTTGTTAATTGTGGAAGTATTATGGGACTTCCACTGTATAATTGAACTCATATGTTCCTGGTCAGAAGGGATCAGGTTGAAAATTTATTTTTGCTTCATTATATTGTATGTATTGTGAGACATGGGGCGAAGAGTACATGGATAATTTAGGTCACTCGCACAGGGCGAAGAATGTTGGTGGAACGAGGAAAGTGTCGAAAATTGCCATTCTTACCGCATAATAATCAACGTGAATAATCTCCATAAATATAGTTGAATTTAAAGGTTTCATATTTTCCTTTGTACAAGTATGATTACGCGATAAATGTTAATGCAATCCATCTTAATAGCGTCTTACAGCTTCATTCTGAGTTTCGCGTTTCCGATGGAATGAATTTGGGAGCATTCAACTTTTTTATTGAGTTCCTCTCTGAAATAGACTTTTTTACGGAATGGAGTTAATGATTTTTCTCAGCTCTGGTAATCCAACATTTTGAATATTGCGAATTGAAAATTCTAATTTGGAATTTACCTGAAGTCCCCGATGTGTTAAAGTAAATATTTTTGCTTGAACCAATCGAATGAGTATGTGCATCACGTATTTTATTGTTTGTTATATTTTATGATGAATGGTCAAATGCTGATTAATTTATTTATTAAGAGTTTATTAACTTAACGTTATCAATTTTATGTTTGCGTTGTGCCCCCGTCTTAATCCTTTCATTCGATATTCTGTACAAGTCTTTCTTCAGTGCATCGAAGTTCTTCCCAGTTAAAAAATGATGTTTTTCAATCAAGACGGATTTTCATTGTGATTTATGGGAATATAAATGCGAAAATGATTATATTTAAAATTGTTTCATCGATGTTTCTTCATGTCCACGATTTATTTTTATCTGTTCCCAGATTGAAAACTTGAATACGACTCTTGCTTCTCACTTCCGGAAGCACACCTCCTTTCTTCGCGAGCCGCGGACGGGTTGTCTCGCATCGTCACCACCCCGCCTCCACACATCCACCTCCATATCCTTCACTGTATGCGCCCCCAAAAGCCATTGACGAGCCACGCACCGGAAAAGAGGAATAATTAAAGCGTGAAATCTCGAATCTATCGCGGGAAATTTTTTTTTCAGACATGGCCGGATTGTTTGAAGAGTTGCTCGAGCGTTGGATTCACCTCTTCGCGATCCGTCGAGCCCACTCTCCCTTCCTACCACCAAACATCCGTCTCCTCTTCCTTCGCCGGCACCCCTCCACCCCCAACCATCCCAAGGCCCCTTCGTTCACTCCCATTCCTCCGCTCTCCTCACTATCTCTCCTCTCCGTTGCCTCATTTCTCTCCCTGCGGCACATCCGCCTTTCGCTTCTCACTCTTTCAAATCTGCGAACTCCTCAACCCCACCACAATTAGGGTTCCAGCGTGTTCGTTGCATTTTCTTAGCCGTCTCCCTTTCTCAAACTACGATTCCACAGGGAGGCGTGTAATCGGGAGGGGGAGGTATGATGGAATCAAGAAATAATATTAAATGTGCTAAGAACTATAAATTATTTTTGCATTATTTTGTGCCGATTATAATTACACTTTGCTGAAACGATACACAGTTATAATTGTGTTTTTTATCATGATGTGTATTAGGATCATCGCTCAAATTTTGATGTTTATTTTTATTGTCGAAATCAGCTCGCTCTGTTGTCCATTATATGTTTTTAAAGTTTCCCTTTTGTTTCTTGTTTATTTAAACAATTCTCATGTTTTAATGATCGTCAAGTTAATGTAGTCTATTTAATAAGTGTCTTTTCAGCAGTACACTTACTTTGAATATGGCATTGCGTTCAATCGACCTTTAAAATTAAGTGTAATTAGGTTTTGCCACAATTGGCTTTCTGATCTCAATTCAGCTGTACATTCACACGGAAAGAGAATGAAATTAATTGCGATTTTTGTGTTACGTAAATACTTTTTGTGCTTAAGTTTCCTTTTTTTAGTATACGTTTAGACGTGTTGACATGTTTTTCTTTTGAGTTGTATTTTAATTAAACAACCTTAATCCGCCGAATTTGGGATGTAATTAACATGATTTGTAAAAATTCAAAGGCATAATAATGTAATTTAAAAATACAAGGAACGTAGCTACGGTCGTGAATCAATGTAAACAAAAAAAATGCCGATTATATTAATCTGTGTGATTGACGGGTCAATGGCATATGAGGTATCCTTGTAAACCCAGACTGAGTGACTTGTGTATTCACGTAAGACATTTGTTTCATTACATCATTTTATAATTTTCATTTATTTGTGTGATTGACGGGTCACTGACATAGGAAGGATCCTTGTAAACCCTGAGTGTGTGTGTGAATGTGATTCACGAGAGTGACAGTTATTTCGTAACACACCCTAGTGATCGATTGGTTTTAAGTTCGTTTTATTATTTATTTTGGCTTTTCTGTGTGTTTTCCCTCTTTTCTTTCTTATCACTTAATGCCATTCAAGTTTACGGTCTCGGCAATTTTTGTTTACATGCATAATAATGTGCATGTTCATTGTTATATATGGTCAGGTATCTCAGTTATTGGTATTTAATGTGACATTGCATACTTCATGGATTATGGTACAATATATTTATCCACAGCTTCCTTTTTATGTAAATATTTGTAATGGGGACAGTATTTGTATCAGTGTCATCAGCAACTATCTGGGCCAAGGTTTTATTTGGTAGGATGTTGCTTTTTCGTTTCGGAGAATTGCTATTGGCTAGACAGCTCCATGGTTGAGTTATTAGGGACGGTTTTCACGTTTAGCCAGAAAGGGAGTTAATGAGTTCCTAAAGAATTGTATTCACTCAGCGATACATCCGTCCTATGTAGCAGCCATTCTTATTAATTAATATATTTTGTGCCGGAAGTAATTGGCATGCTTTCGTTTTTTGTGCATTTTCGTTTCTTCTGATTTTCCTTTCCCGCGGAGCGTTAAATTGAACACACGTTCAGCCTTCGTAATCTCGTACGACGAAAGATGTACTTTTTGTGTATATTCCTCATTTGGAGTACACATTAGGTAATTTCGTTCGCAGGGTTCTCTGAGTTATTTGGGTTTTTTTAGGCACTACCTAAATTTTACCTAATGGCAAGGGTCTAGTTGATATTACGCAGAATTTGGTATGCACACATGACAAATAATAATATTTCGTTTTGCATTGAATAACTTTGACGTAAAATTTTAATTTTCGAAAATAATGCTATTTTTCATTTGATTAAAAATATTTTTTCACAACTTTTACAGGATCAATTAAAAACAAATAACGTATGTAGTATACCCATTTACAAATACAGTGATAATTGTTAAATAGATGGTTATAATGAAATAAATGATCCGAATGTTCAGTTTCGGTTAGATATATAATCAGTGACTTCCAATTTAAGCATTTTTATTATCTTCATATTTATTCTTTTTTTCGAAGTTTTTTTCGGAAATATTTAATAGACAATCTGGAATCATAAAAGTAAGAAGTCGAAGTCATAATAGAAATAGTAAAGAAGTTCGAATTACAAGCGAGTGCAAGATTAAACGCTTTGTAGGCATCTAGTGCATTCGTAGGCGCATGTGCTTTTGTATGTTAGTTTCTGGTACACTTATTAGCATGGGTATAAGTTAAAATGTGTTTTGAATGAATACATTCGTTTGTGTGGGAGTAAATTGGCTGATTTTGACTGTTTTGCATGTGATTGCCCTTTGTTTGAAGGGAGGTGTCCTAACACTCCCCACCACGTGGCCTCGCGGCGGCATTTTCATGCGTAAGTGGTCAGAGGGAAGAGGGAAAAATAGTGCCCACCTATTTATTTTAAGTAAAAAAGTGGATTGTATTAATGTTAAAAATGTCACATTAAAGTGGTTACATATTCACGATGTTTTTTTTATCCGCGTTGTGGCTCACTGAAACATGTTGGGAGTAGGTGGTGGGAACTTGAGATTCTATAGGCATAAGACCAGTGCTCCCTGCTCACGGCGAACGGGAGAAATGTGGGGAGGAGGGAAGTTCAAGGTTGAGCACGTAGTGGCGGGAGTCTCCTGGGGTTTAGTTGAGGGAGGAGAGGTGTATGGTTTCTACGGGGGGAAATGAATGGTCATGAGGACGGAATGGCCAGGAAAAACCTACTCATTAAGTCCGAATTCTTTGTCATCCCCATCTCTCTCTCTTTCCACATCTCCAGCGGTTCCCAGGTGTCCAGGCCAAGAGGGACCTTTGTTTCACCAAAAGTGGAGGTTCCTTTGGTGAAATCCCATGAATGAGCGTTCACCACGAGACATTGACCCGGCAGGGATTCAGGGGCTTACCATCTGAAAGCACCCTCGACACAGTCCTCTGGTCTCGTTTTAAAATACACCACTTCGCTCAATTAGCATAAACCATATATCGTAGAGCCATCCAAAGATGGTGCAATTATGAAAGTTCTTGTGAAAGACGGCCGTTATCTGGCAAAGAAAGGACGTCAAACATCCATATATGAAGGAAAATACTTTTCTTTTATTCAGAGATCGCGTGAGTTTAACGTCTGTGTTAATTTTGGAACTACTTCATAAAGAAAAGTGAGCCCAGAGTTATTTGTGAATTCGCATAGGAGCGAAACGATTAATATATCATTTCCATATATCTCCTCTCCATTATTTCCATTGTATCCCTTTATGTATTATGAATTCGATTTTTTGCTGTCAAGAAATACAGCACATAACGATCTGTATATGTGTGTACGTATGCGAATAGTTTTTTTTTTTTGCTCTGTCCTTTTATTTAAACTGCATCGACTGGCATGTTCTTCGGCTGCGAGTTATTCGTTTATGGTTTCAGCATCATGTTTCTTCATAATGAATTAATTGGGTTCGTTAAGGTTTGTTAAGTTTTAGTTTTGCACTGATCCTCCATAATATGCATGGGCGATATGTTGAAACATTCATCTGTTATTGGTTTCCTTTTATCTCACCTTTTTATGCTTTCCATAAACCCCTATAACACACGCCCTGACGGTAGCTTTCAGGGTATTCGTGTGCTTGTTGTTCAGTTATTCGTTATAACCTGTCTCACGTTCATTGCCTTTGGGATATTTAATCCTGCGAACTGTTTTCTATATTTTTGAAACTCAGTACATGATGTATTTTTTACCAGAAATTTTCGATTATGCTATAACCAGGTATTAAAATAAAATTATTAAATGTTACAATATTCAGCAATATTACATGCTCAATATTGTAAAAAGCCCTCCCATGGACTGCAACCTTGACGTGGTGGAAGGGCTTGTGCGTTCCAAGGCCCCCCTAGATCTGTGCTAGCGGGAGCAATGTTAATTGTTCCTAGTAGTGTCACCCATGCCAGATAAGTCGAAGGTTATGATCCAGACTAATGGTAGCCCACGCAGCGTCTTTTTCTCAGTGAGGTGGCTGCAAAGGCGTCTGACTCCACGGATGGTATCACGTCAAAAGCACTATTGAGGAAGGCAACGGGAAACCACCTCGATTATTATTTCCAAGAATATAATTATGGACAATATAGAGAATATGAGTCCTGGCAACTGCGGGATCCGGCTCAATTGGCCGTGTGTCATTCCCGGCAGCGGGAGAGGCAAGGCTTCCGCAGTCGTCATCTCAAGAAACCCTTGCAAAGCGAAACCGAAAGCACCTGTACAGAAGACGCAGAAGAACAAGACCGAAATAGTTGGAATTTTAGGAACTTGGAATGTTGGGCAATGTTGAGGACAAGTAATTTAGAGAATATAATGCGAGAGATGGAATGAGGAAATACAGATATTTCAGTTCGATGCGAGGTGAGATGGAAGGATAGCGGGGATTACCGGAGTGATAGCTATACATTTACCGTTAGTTATACATCTACACAATACCCCGCAAGCCGCCGTAAGGGCATGTGGTGGAGGGTGTTAGGGAACAAAACCACAACCAAAATCAACACATCCGTGCAAACCTGTACCCACAGTGGCGTATATTTTCATCCAAAAAGCCTTTCGACTTAAACGCATGCAAATACATTTACTTCCCCCACCTGGCGAGGAGAGGGGTTTTTTGGGAGAAATCCTAAGGAGGTGGAGAAATGGATGAAGGGCCAATTGATCGGCAGTGGAATGTTGAAGACTGTGATATAGGAGAGAATGTTAGGCAAACGAGGAAAGAGCAAGAATAGAATAGGATTGGGAGGGATGAAGGGAGGAAGTATACAGAGTTGAAGAGGGGCCTGTTGTGGAGTAGGATGTGGGGTTGTGTTTTGTTAGGAGAAACAAATTATTTATTTGATAGTTGTGGCCATCCAAAAACCTACTTTAATCGGTAGATTTCCTTCATAAAAAATGTACAAAGAAGAATAAGATAGCCAAAAAGAGAGAGAAGCACGCTTATAGCGTCAAGTTTTTTGTGTGTATGCCTGTACTCATCAATTCTTAGTGTTTTATTTATTTTCTGGCACAGAATCACGTTCGTCGGAAAAATTCAAGCAATATCTTGGTACCGCGTTCCATTGTGCTCTTCCTGTACTTGTATTAGTTGAAGAATATGTACTCATTCTTCTTTTCTCCCTTTTATTTGTGGGCATGATTATTGTTTCTCAGTAATGTAGGTTTTCCTGGTCTCGCTTCAGGATATCAGTTCCTAACCCCCGTATTTATAATCATATATAATATTATTATGATGTCATAGTGTAGAGTTATACGCATCAGTATAGTGGTAGTGTAAATTAGTATGGGTATGGAATGTTCTTAACTTGTTGTGGAGGAGGAAGTTGGACGGGAGGATAGGAACACTTGTATTCCTGAGGTTTTAATCAATATTATGAGATGCGATGTAGGTTTCGTTGATTGCATTGCATAGAGTTCGAAGAAGTCGAAAATTCATTATTTTATAAGGGAAAAGCATCTTTATTGAACATTATGTGGTCCTTTCAGACCTTATGAAGGGTTTGGTGCGATTCGTTCCGTCCAGTCGCGTTTGAGGAGCGATTAGGATGAGTTGTGCGAGCATTTGCCCCCCGGCTTATTTACCCTTCAGTGGCTCGATCGGTCGGTCGTTAAAGGGAACATCCGAACTCTTGAGAGCACAGTTTCAACGCGTCCCCAATTTCTTAGAGCTCTCACGACATGATGGCGTTTGATTTGTGCGTTTCCGCCTCGCGGAAAACAGTAGAGGGGGGTGGTACCACTCCCCTCCCTCTAGCTCTCTCTTTTCCACTTTTTCAGAATAGTTAAGGCACCAAAATCCCATTTCTGGAGGTCTTGGGGCGAAGTTCAAGTCCCTTACTTGATTTTGCTATTGCAGGAAATTTAAATTTGGTAGAATTTCTCTTCGCTTACAATTAACTAATTATGTGTATGTACTTATCTTCAAGGGAAAGACAGTTATGGGCTGGTATTATATTTCTATTTTTATGTCAATGATGAATGCTGATTCATATTTTTCTTATAAATAATTGGGATTTGTGTTGTTAAGTAGTATTAGAGAAGGAAATTATCCTTGTGAAACACAGAGAGTACTCCTTCTTACATACTTCCTTCATCCGTGCTCTGCCTAGAAGCTTACTCTTTATGTTGTGTGATGCATGCTTTTTGAGGTAGGAGTGATGAATGTATTTGCGAGCGAAAGTTACAGTATACAGACAGGTCTATTTAAAACTTTATCTATTTGTATGTGTAAAGGAATCCCATCATTGTGTCATCGTCATAGAGGTCGAGGTCTCTTCACGGACAGGTGCGGCTAATCATGTAATCATGGAGGTGGAGGAGGAAGGGCACTTCCTTTCCCTATGTCGTGTATGATTACCGAGATAAAACTTACACTTAGAATGGCATTGAGCTGTATTTTTGTTGAGGATGCCCGGAGGCATGCGCCAACTGCGAATCCTTGATCTTCATTTCGCACTGTAGGTAAAATGGTGTCAGATTAGCTTCATATGAAGGAATTCCCTGCACATTTCCACTGACTCTTCGTATGTTCCACTTATTACCAATTTTAATGTGAGATGCTATTATGTAATCCAGAGGTATCTCTGTCAAAACTTCGTTTTACATCTGTCTCTATTGAGGCGAAACTAATAAACGATATATAACTAAATTCTTGTAAAATGATAAATCTTTTCAAATCCAAGCGAAAGGATTTGAATTTGCCAGATGATACTTTTTGTATGATAGGGATTGTTAAGAGTTATTCTTTAGCAGTCATTGTCGTGGATAAAGGTGGACTTGGATATAGTATTACTAGGTAGGTATTTTCATTTTGCTATGAAAGCTCGAAAGTTATGTTTGTGATATTGCACACATATCACGATGCTTGAATTCTGTCAGTACGACCTTCTGGTTAAATTACAATGCAATGGTACCTTTTCTAGGAATTTTCAATCCCCAATTTCAAATATTTACATTGTTTTCTTAATTTTGTAGTACTCTTGCGAAATCTTTGTTTGGAAGTAAATGTCACGTTTTTTATGCCAAGTTGATATTCATGAAAGTAATAATATTGCCACAAATTTTCAGGTCTAAACAAATATGTCCCTAAGGCACTCAGTTGGACAGTGGAAATGGTGAAATATAAAATAATGTAATGTCAAATAATCTACACGCATCAAGCAAGGGGTATCATTTCGAAAAATGAATCAGTGGGATGCCATCATATGAAATATACATTATCGATTCCATGTATTCCAAAAATCTCACAGAAGAAAAATGATTCATTTAGTTTTCAATAAAATAAAAATTACTCAGATAATTTAGATTACTGATAATACTTTTGCGTTGGTACGGGGTATCTTGAAAACTGGGTAAGCGATCTAGGTCTAACGCAAACTCAGCCACCTAAAGTATGGCATTTAGTTCCGATTTCAATGAAACAGTCGGAAAAAAGAATGTTTTGTATGTTGCATGACCCTTTATAATAGATACTGGGAAAAAGTTGCTAAAATTATTTTTTTAAACAGGGTGCTCGGCAGGGTTGTTGTTTTTGCGGTGCGGTACACACATGACTTTTGGATACACTCACTTTTAGATTGAATTCAAATGATATTACACCTTTAGAAGCGTGCGAGTCTTTGTGAGACGTCCGCTGTTACAGCCACCCATTTATGGACTTGCCGTATAACTCCAATTCTTAAGATTTCATCTCTGTTCATTTTTCATTTGGAAATACTCTCCCTCATGGTCAGCAAATATGTCAAGCCGTCTTTACAAGGGAAGAGACATTGCCTTTCCCACAAGAAGTGGTTTCTCCAATATGAACGTCTGTGTCCTTCGCTGACCAAATCCAGAGGACGGTCGAAAACAGAAAACAATTGGAAAAATTCGTCAGGTACGAGAGTCCTTGAGCAGAGTGTCTTTTACCCTTCTTTGGCATGCCGTATAAGCAGCTCCTCTTCTCTAGCACACTTTCAAAGTGCTGGTATCTGCTGATTCCATTCTTATATTCCTCTTCCCTGAAGTCCATGGCTCCGTAAGCTGCACGTGTGGCGTACGTGCCTAAGCTGTAGCAATGCTTTCGTCATGTAGAGACTAGAGCTGTGAGAGGTTACGATTGTAACATCGCATGTGGCAATGCATACGTACATGAGACACCGCAACACAAGTCAGTCCACCGAGAATGCGATTTAAATTACAAATATAGGAGCGATATTCCAATTCCAATGCTGATCGTCGCTTTTAAATATATCGAGGTGAAATGGGCATAGCGAGGACGTACGAAGGTACATCGATATGTTATGCTTCGGTACTGTTCATGTAGAATTATGGAAATATGCCGCTAATCGAGAAATTTGTCATAATTCGGCACATCACAAATATGCCGTCCAATCGACAGCCCTGAGGTAAGTGCGATGTACAATATTGATGCAGTATTGGCAATTTGTGCATTTAATTCACATTGTCGAGTTTTTCTAGCGATGCTAAATTTGAGTCTCATTCAGTTGCTCCACGTCTAGTCGTCTGCCCGAAGCGATACGCAGGTGAATGGCTCGGAAGGCTCCTTGATCCACGGCGATTCGATTTGGGCGGCCGGACCCTCCTTGCAACCCAGCCGCTTTTTTCACCTCTCTTCCCGTCCTCACAAAACGCCTCCCCTCGCCGTTTTCATACCGTTTTCTCCACTCATTCTTCTTCTCTCCCAACCCCGCTAACATCTCCCCGCCTTCATTTATTACGCCGGCCACGCCTCTATTTCCCCCTACTCTCTCCCTTTATCTCTTGTGTGCTTCTAGTTTTTGTGCTCCATTTTTTATTGACCTCTCCTCTTTTTGTGTTGTTGAATAAATTAAGCGGAATAATAAAAATAATAATATTATTTTATTGAGTGCACGCAGGAAGTACATCAATCACGTAATGCATTTTCATAATATGGTTAACGTAGATGAGCGACACGATGCATAAGTAAGAATTAAAAAAAATAAATTATGCTTGAGCTCATTCCGAGTGAAAAATTTTAAAACTTATTCAGTCAACGGAGTCATTAAAAATATCTGCATCATTCATCACAACGTAATCCTTTCAGGTACTTTTGAACTTAGCTATGGGAGAGAGTACTTAAGTGATTCTATGATTTTTGGCTTCCCTTAAAATTGAAAATTTTCTGGAATATTTGACTACGATACAAAACTCGTAGCTCTTCACTTGGTGTTAAAGAGTTTGGCAATGCTTAGTACTTGTGGTCATTATCAATGGCTCATATTCGTGATTAAGGCAAATAACATACCATAACCTAAGAAATGTTTCAAATTCGAGCCTAATTTTCAGCCTGCCCTCCACCCGAAGAACTGCCATTTCTTTTATTTCATACCCTTAAGTATATCCTTTACTGTCCATTCACTGCGAGATCATGCCAATGAAATTATAGAAAGACTTTAAGTGGAGAACAGATAGATTTAATAAAAAGAGACGTTTCAGGCGTGATATGGTGGAATATTATGATTAATTAAAATTGGCAATTTTCCACGGAAAATTGCCAATTTTAATTAATAAAATACGATAGGTTTAAGATGTAATTTTTTTCGACGAACAATAAGGAATCAGATTAGCATAGTCGACCGCGGTAGGGGTAAAAGTATTCGGGTCCAAATAAGTCTGGTGTGTATTCACCCCCTGCCACACACCGTAGCGGTGGCTTGCAGACCACTAAAAAATACTTAAAAAATGCTAAAAAAAATAATCTCGTAAAATTCAAACCTGTTAAAATTTTTGAGATTGCAGTAATTTTGTTGGATCCCAATTCTAATTTCTTAATGAATCATCCGCCGTAAGGTGTGGGACGAATATCGCTGCATGTCTGCTAAGTCTCTATGTACTGCATACCTTTTAGTTTTATGTGATACAAGCGATTGGCTAATTTTTCAAGCTGTTGAAAAATCTTAGTCTCTCAACTTCTGAAATACAAAATTCCGGGTAACCTTCGTAGATGGACACTTTCACCCACGGGTCCATACCCTGCTCATGGGGTCACGACGCACAGTTAGCGTTCATATTATTTCCTGCCCTCTCTTGGGATCTAGTGGCAGGAGTTCTCGGGGCGAATTATTTTATGTTAATTCAACTGAATTGTACGTAATATCCGAATACAAATAGGTTCCTCGATAATTGTTTTGGCACTTGGCGTAACTTTATTGTGATCGCCAATTGGATGAGAGAAGAATGCTTAAATCTGTGCTGGAGTCTATTTCCCATATTTTATCTCTGTGGTATGATTTTCTCATGTCAAGTGGGACCATAATAATTACTTCGGTACCATAAGTGAACTTAAGGGAACATTTGAACCCTCACTGATTACTCAATTAACACATTGTTTAATGGACAAGAGATACCACATTCTCCAAACGTGGTCTTACATATGCGAAATAACATCCTGTACTTGGTCAATGAATTTTCCCGCAATGCGCCTCTTATAGCTTAATGAAACCAATTTTATTCAAGGTAGAACCGCAGATCATGTTATAGTGTGTGTCCCACAATACGTTTTGGGTTATATTGATTTGCCAATACTTGAAAGTGAGGAAATTAATGTATTAGATGCAGGTTGACCTTTTCACTCTGCTGTCTCCACTTGACGAGGTGTGCATGTACATAGGTCATTTAACTCTACGCTGGATTGTCTTTCCTTGATTGAAATCCGATGTGGCAGACTTTACATCTGGCTGTGCCATGGTTCTTTAGCGTACGGATTCCCGAGATCTTTTATCGGCAGGCAACTCGCAACTCTTGCCGATCTCTCTCTCTCTCGCCCCCGGCCCGCATTTCGCTGTTACCCCCCCGGCTCTTTTTCTCGTTCCACTCCCGTACTTCACTTCATTCGCCCCGAAGCCCTCCACCCACTATCCCGCCCGCCTCCTCCTTTCTTTCCCCCTTTCCTTTCGCGGTACATGTCTTGCACCGGAAGCTCATTGGCTGGCGGCGGCCGCCGTCTCGTGAGCGCTCCTCCGGACTGAGTCGCGGTGAGATGCTTTCGAAGATGGAACCGGTTGGCCCCGGCGGCGGCGGCGAGAATGTCCTTTCCCCCCTTCAGCTCATGTTACACCGGCGGACGCCTCCTCCTCTTGCATTTCAAAGAATGGCCTGGCCTGTGTGTGTATTTATTTGCCTCCCACAGTCGCCCCCCGTTGTTTGCGCTGCGCAGTTACGGTGGAGTTGCCGGAATCGAGCCCTTTCCCTCAAGGTGACCACCGGGGGCAGTCTCGCATCGTTTCATCCGGTCCACCGTCCATTCGTCCCATGTGTTTACTTTTTCACGGTGACGACCTTTCAGCATATACGCACGCATTAATACGCATTTTCGGATAATGTCCCATCTGGTGTTTTTCGCTCCGTAATATTCAGGTGCTCGCGTATCTTCTGTTTCTACGGAATGAGTAACGAAATAGAGTTGGATGATTAAGGTTTTGGGAGTAAATATTTAAGGGTGTTTATCTTGTGTTTGGATAATAAATTGCCTCGAAAACGACAAATAATTGTGTAATCACTTCGTCATGGGAGTTTAATTGTCTTAATGTATGGTGCTGGGATCTATGATGAGTTGTTTGCTCGAACTTCCATCTGCGAAGATCGCTATGCAAACACTTGCGTTCGACTCATATAGGTTTCATGAGATGGGGATGGGAAAGGTATTTTACCTAGACCCTATTTATTTGTTAGATGAAGAACTCCTATTGGTGGCTTTCGACGCTTCGGCCCTGGAAATCTTTTCTGTTGGGCGGTCGTTATTGCTCATAGTCTCCCGTGTTTTTTTTATTCCTCTTATTAGTGTTGGACCACATTCCCTACCTGTTTCCTTGGGGAGGGGACCGTTGAACCGTCTCGTATGTGGCATGTTCATGTGGTAGTGAAATTTCGCCTTTTGCTTTTCAAATTCTAGCTTGCACGTTATTGCATAAATAAATATCTTACTACATTCTAAGGTGCAATTATTTGTTATTTGATAGTATATGTATTTGCATGCGTGTAAAATTAACGGTTTTTGGCATGAATGTATGCGCACCGTGGGTATGGATTCGCATGTATGTGTTGGTTTTGAATGTGGTTTTGTTCCTTTTTATCGTGTGGTGACCTAACACCTCCCACCACACTCCTTTGCGGCGGTTTGCAGGGTATTATGTGGAATTATTTTCTAATTTTTCATCCTTAGTATTTCACTGCGATGATTGGTGGTTTTCCACTTTCTAACGCCGACTCGTGTACGCCCTAATAGCTCAAACGTCCAGCATCTCGCCTGACTTGCGTATTTCTACGCATTTGTCTCTGATTTATGGAGAACCTTTAGAGTTTGATATGTCCATTGGCATAAACCACCCGCAGCAGTGAGTGCTAGAGATTCTAGTGCCAACTATGTTCCACTAGAGTTGCTGCACACCACGCACAATCTCTTCTGATGATAGAACTAATAAGTATCAGGGAAATGAAACGCATCAAGTGTTCTCAATACTGTTTGGATCGGTTTCTGCAATGCTTAACTCCACCTCAGGATTCATAACGTGTTTACCACCAGGTTGAACAACCAATGTTTACCTGTCTCATGAATAAATGTGTTGTGTATACATTTCTACGAGTCTTCCCGGCCCGAGACACAAGCTGAGACGATAGTAGCGCTGGGATATCGTCTTCGTATACTAGTCGAGAGATTTTGGGTTCGATTCCCGTCGAGGTGGGTCATCCTTCTCCTTAGGTGTGTAATTGTCTTTGTTATTTCGCTTACGAGTAAATAAACGAGTAAAATTCCAATAGTAATTTGCCTAAAAACTTTGTCTTTAGGCCATTTACTATTGGACTTTTTTGTCTATATTGAATTCTGTTTTTTTTTTGGTTCTGAATGAATAAATAAAAACAGACTTTTTGGGCAATAGTTCTTTTCTGGGAAGTAGCAGTGGAAGAAATTGGGCAACCTCCCCGGAATGCATTATTTTCATTCGCATTGAAGTTGGAATGTTTGAAGAAATGAGATCTACCCACATCCATTAAGGCACCCGTCATGGTTATTTTAATCATCGGTCATTGATTGACTATGTCGCTGTAATTGAACTCGTCGATTATCTTTCTCAAATCTATAGCCTTTTGGTTTCGAGGAGGAAGGCGATTAAAGTTGTGGGGTGTGGTCGAGTTTTTAATTGCTCATTGTTTTTATGTGGCCAGTTAAGGAATCGGCAGCAGCAGGTAGACCTTAGATTACCCCGCTATCACTCACCGACCTGTGTAGTCTGCCGCTTTGCCTTATAGCGAGTCCACTCACCTGAAATTGAGCGACGCTGCGAGTGAACGGAAATTTTCGCTAGAAATTCAGTCAACCCTGCTCGGCTGGCGGGAATCGTATCACATTACTCATATTTTATAAATGAACCAAAAAAAGTAATGACGATGACAATAGGGCTATTCATCTTCTAAGGGACCATCTAGATGAGAGAGTAAGTAATAGTGTAATTGGCATCTTTTGGAAATGAACCTTGTTTTTCGGAAAGTGTGTCATGTGAAATTATTTTGAAGCCAAAAAATAGTGAGGCCCTTGCACTCAAACTCAGTAATGGTAAAAAAAAGTAAGTTGGGCAAAAAAAGTGCCTCATTCAAAGTAAAGCCATGATGGTACGGAATCGGGGTGAGAAGAAAAATCGCTTTGAGGAGAACCGATGAGTGGATGTAATGAAGCAATATGGTCCGATGGCCATTCCGAATCTTTACCACCAATTCCATTCCGAACCGGTTCAAAGGTATCTTAAAGTATCGCATTTTTGCCCAACGAAGGAACTCAAAGAGCACAACACATTCGTTCGTCTTCCCAAGGGGGAGTGCGTGAGGTGACGAGGAATTATTCCTACGGCAGCAGCGATTTTCCTTTGTCTTCACTGAACGAATTTACTTCGGCCTCGGGGGGCCAGAGAATTTCCCGCCAACTGCGTTTCATGTGTAAGTTGTTGTTTGAAGATTAACGTGCCTGCTATTTCAAATTTACCTGTTCTTGTTCTTGACGGAAGCCATTTGACAAAAGCCTTTCAGTGGGCGACATATTATATGTAGAAAGTAATGGGTAAAAAAACGTGTGGGTGAATTCGGTTGTTTTGCCACTGCACCAAGTTGATTGATCTTCCTGTTTTGGGAAAATAATGATAGTAGCTGGTGAAAATAAGGGATGATGTTTTTGACTTGTACCTTTCAGCCGCTGCTAAGTATTCATTCACTTCCAGTCTAACCTTAATTCAGTGCCCATTTCGATTGGGACTGTTTCGTTCGAGATCAATTTGGGAATTTTCAGGATTATTAATTTTCCTCCAATCATTTGAAGACGGTATTTCTATTGAAATGTCTAATAAAATTGTAAGTGGAGTAACGCAAGAGAAGTATCAGTGTGTGTTTGCTTATTTTTGTTGCATGAGAGCTGAAGATTATAAATATGAAATCGATGGGAAGCCTTAAAACTGTTTACCACCAAGGACGTTCCTCCTTAATCATCGCACTCAATTTTCGGCCGGGAGAAGACAATGTCCGTGTATGACAAATTCCTTTTCATGTTTCTCATTATAAGACTAACAAGGGTCTTAAAATGGTTTTGGCAGATTTCGATCTGGAGTTCTAAGAGTAACCTAATTCGGACTTTTCTATGCATTTTTAACTTCTTGATCTCATCATGTATTGTAAAAAGGTTTTCGCTGCGAGCGCGAATGTTTATTGGGAAAATAATAAAATTGTTGAAGTAGTGCCGGAACGAATGGCCTTCTGATGTACGAGGCAGATAGGTCGTTGACTCGTTCATCAGTCCCCCCATCTTCACAGTCGTGCTTTGTGTCTAATTCGATTGCCCCGTGGAATAGTGGTTGATATTTTACATATGATGCCTTGCATTTGGCTTTCCACTTTCTGGCAACATGCCAAGAGGTTCCTCCCTTACTTTCTCTTTTTAAGCCATTTTTTCCCATTCTAATTTTCTCTCGGTGGGAAACAATAGACTGTTATCAAACGAGTTGCGCACGAGGCATCCGAGTTTGTTTTTTCCGGCCCCTCATATGATAATAAGTCAAACATTTATTTTATATTTAAGTATATTTTTTATAAATGTAGAATTTTCATTTAGTTTAATACCTTAGGTTTTACACGATCCAAGGATTTCGTGCGTATATAAGTCCGCTACATCTAAGCATTCAGATAAGTCTACATATGCAACATTTATTAATTCTAATAGTGGTAATTGATTATCTCTGAAAACATGATTGAATACCGTTCTCATATTAGCACATTCCCAGCTGGAAATATACTATATACGTTATTGTTGAGTTAAATATTTATTCCTAATGACGATACATATTGAATTGGTAGTTTTGTTTATTGGTAATATACCGTTAAAGGTAGGTTTTGAATATTATTATTATATAAACCTCGTTGCAATTAGGCATTTGTCCTGGTGACAACGGTACAGTATGATCACTGGTCACTCTTACAATGCACATACATGCATACGCACACAACAAGAACAGATATGAGACAAAATGATCTTATAATCGCTACATTTTTTAACTTCGCATAACAAGACACTTCGTGACATCACACACTCCATCATTGCCATTTGAAAATAAAATTGAATTAGCACAAACTATGCACAGGTTTTTGAATTAAAAAATAAACCAAATTCTTAGAACTTCATCGACAGGCATGAGAAGAAAGTGTTTGGCTACTTTATGTTAAAGATATAACGTGCACTTTCCTTTAATTAACAAGTGTTGTCATTACTGAAGTAAAATTATCGAATTGATTTTTACAAGGGCTCATTTAGATTGATGTTGTCTCAGTTTGTACTTCAAATGGATTTTCAGAGGGAGTGCCTTGGTCTAGGAATGTGGTTCCATTCTTTATGTTTTGAGTGTGTTTGTTGTTATTAGCTGTCTGGTCTCTTGAGTGGGCGTCTTGTAGAAACTACTTTCTAATTCAGTCTCTCCCCATTCGGAATCGCTATTCGGGAGTTAAAACCTTCCTGACCTCTGTTAGAAGTGCCTTCTTCAGAAGTGGGGTGTTCCTTCGGCATTTCCTGCTTTCCCACTTTCTTTCTGTCCTTATTTACTTAGGGCATAAAAATAATCGTGCATTGATAATATAGTTGACGAAAATTTATTCAATATTAGTAATGGAGAAAATTTTCCAGAATGGGGCATGTCACTATTAAGTGAGGTTTTAACGTGAAGTATCGACTATAGTTATAAACCCGAAGCATAGAATTAGATAGATAATTTGTCCATATTGTTTACACCTATTTACATTTTCATTCTTTGTATTAGCAATAGACGTTCGTTTCTTTACCCATTTCATTTATTTCCTAAACGTTTGAAGTTTCACCGCAGAGGAGCCAATTTTTTTAAGGTAATCTACCGGATAAGGTAGGTCTTGGCTGGACACAACTACCAGATAAACATCTCCTAACAAAACACAAACCAACACCCTACTCTTCGACAAGTCCTTCTTCATCGCCGTGTACTTCCTTTCTCCCTTCATCCTATTCAACATCCCTATCCAATTCCTGCCCTTCCCTCGTTTGCCTAACATTCTCCCCTCTATCACAATCTTCTTCAACATTCCACTGCCGATCGATATGACAACTCATTTTAAAGTATTAATAATCAGTATCGCAAATGGTACAGGAAAACGGTAAATGAAAACGTGTAAAATACGAAATCTTTAAAATATATTACGAAATTGAAATTACCCATCACCATTGACCGTCTAATCGATATTGATTAGACTATCGATCGACGGAGTGGACAGGTCCGCGGGAAGACATTTCTCGACGTAACTTTCCTTGTTGGAACGAAAGTTATAGAGTGGCGTTAATTGAAATCAGCAGATACCTGTTAATTTCTCGAAGAACATCACACTTTCTTGCCAAGCTTATTTTGGAAGTTCTCTTTGCACCACGCGCATGACTTTCGCAAAAACGATGAAGTAAGAACGCAATCTGGAAAGAGCATGGGCACACATGCGACGGCAGTGGACGGCAATCGGCCCTTAGCACTACGGTGGTAGACCAGAGCCGCAATCGCATGGATGAATGCCACGTGTTGCTTATCCAGGTGACAGCAGATCCAGCGCCACCTTTTCTCGTCGCCAGAACTTTTCCTGGAACGATCATAGCCTTCCGTAGAGCACAACTCAAAAAAGACGGGTTGGTTTTGTATTCCGATCAGGGTGAGCTGTAAATGGGTCAGTCGGTGCTCACCTTGTCGGGAGAAACCGTGATTCATAGCCTTTAACTCCCAGTTAGGCACCAGTTTACTTCTAAGCTAATGCTTAAATTTTGCCACAGCAGTGCTATCCAGTCTTCGTTTTAGTACACCCCAGTGGACTGACCTGTTCCATGTATGTTTGGTTTTCATGTAATAATTAGTACAAAACATTTCTACTGTGTTTATCCGTTCAAGTTCCATCTGTGATTTCACTATGGAATATCATAATTTGATGGAATATGCAGAAGAAGAAGAACTGCTTATATTTGAGTTGCATGGATAATGATAAACCTACTTTTTGGGTCCAATATGTTTAATCCAATTATTGGTTCTCTCCTTGGAGGTGAATTAAAAATCTTATTACCATTCAGTAGCCACTTAATTTTGGAATGTTAAAGGAATTGTAAGGATGTTCTTTTATATTTAGAATCTTCTGTAGTGATGAATATTTATGTATTATTGATGATCAAACGGCGACCAGAATCTGGTTCAGTAACAGTTTGACTTTATTTATAACATTTTTAAAAAATAAGAGCGTTGGAATATTCTGCATAATTCACTTATTTTATTGGCAATTCATGATATTTATTCATATTTTGTGACGTGCGAAACCATATTGCCATAAGAAGTGTTCCAGTTCAGATGTTACCTCATGGTACGATTCGGTATGGACATTGGCTTCCTTTATTGTATCTGATGTTTTACGTGCTATTCGTATTATGAGTAGAGCAGTTTTTAATTGTTCGCGTTATTGTTGCTATTGTTTGTTTTGTATGTGATTATATTCCATGTCGTCGTTTGTTGAACTGTTGGCTACCCGTCTTGATTGACTATACGTGGATGGTTATGTAAACACCTGTAAATATCTTCACATAAAATAGAAAATTCAGATATTTTAGCTGAATGGCCCAGCTTCAAATGCCAAGCTATTTGTGACGGTTGCGTTGTTGCTCCCTGTGTTATTAGCGGCATTATTAGTTGTGCTTTATCATAGCTCACTACCATCAAATACAAATTCGTTGTGATTAGATCCTCTTCTAGGCTTGTGTGCTTGCCCTCGATGTTGAAAAGCAAGCGGAACTGTCATCAAACTGATACGTGTCACTGTGGCCATTCCGAGGTCACCTCTGGGGACCTATGTGAAAAAGTCGTTCTTACCACTTCAGAAAAATGCGAACGCCCAAAACCGGTTGCTCTTACCGAATCCATCGCACGTTTTCTCAAGGTATTTATGTGTGTGTGTAGCCCTTGACTAATGACCGGTCTGTGTGTATTGTCGCCGCTTAATATGCAAGCGATGTATCTGCTTGCTTGAGCACGTCTGGCGGCTACACACATGTCTCAGTAAATGCTGCAACGCGGATAATACTGCAACTGACGGATGGACTTGGGGCTGATTTAAAGACAATGGCGAGTTCAGGGCTCCCACGTTTGGCGCTTCCATTTATTGACTGGTTTGGGTTGTCCCACCCTACTCCACCAGAATAGTTTAGGTGACGAGATCTATCGGAGACGAATGATATTGACCCTTTACGGTATTCCTAAGAACACGAAATAAAGACGCTCTTCCCGGCCTGGTTAACCGTGCAAATGGACCCCATTCTTTACGAAAATCGTTGAGACCTGTTTTTCGCGCTTGTAGCACTTTTTCGTATAGTAATTAAAAAGTTGGGGGGAGGAAAAATTTAAAGATAGTGGAATGTTGAAGATCCGCGATAGAAGGGAGACCATTGGTTAATCGAGGTTAAGGAAGGGAGAAAATAGGCTTTGTAGACAGCATGAAGGTAGAAGTTATTAAGCAGTGAAGGGAGTAAGCCAGGGAAAACAAGATGGAGGTAGTAGTCGCGGGACCAACCGTCCAAGACGCACCTTTATAATGCCTCGAATGAAAAGGGTGGAAGCTTTTTCTTGTATTACTGTTGACAAGAAATTAGTACTACGTCCAGGAGAAACATTCTTCCGAAACTAAAACGTGCGAATTAGCTTCCCCAACTTGGGAACATTTTTTCCTCGTCCAACATCTTACATGTGATAATTAGAAATGCTCTTTCAAGTGCTAATATTGCTTTCAGCAAGATCTTCGCTCGATGGCTTAAAATTCAATTCTGTGTGCTGGAATAATTGGGAAAATTAATACTGTTGAAAAACGGTTATTGACTCGAGGCCTCCTGGATTTCTTTTCGCTGCCGATACCGATCTTAGGTTTCGATTCACACGAAACAACAAGTATATTGATGTTGATTAGGTTTCTTGTATTAGTTTGTTTGGAATTACTCTTAGAGATGCCTCAAGTGCATTGAAGAGGCGTGAGTTTGGTTATAGGAGGCGGAACGAGATGTTCTCCGTTAAGTTTAATGTAATTTGATAGAAGGGCCATCGTACGAATTATGTTCAACGTGGTAGTATTGAATCGCGTTATATGGTGACCAATTACGAGACGAAGTCGGTGACTCAAATTCCCGAAAGTTTAATTGAACTGAGAACTGATTGAAAGAAGAATTTGAGTCGGTGTTTACGGACAATAGAGAGAGCTGCGTTCAAGTTATAAGGTCTCCAATTTTGTTGTTACTTAATATTAGCACCAGAAAGTTGAAACCCTTGTTACGTCTCGATATTACCCTTCTATGGATGTGTACATTTTGCACAGCGTCGACGCTGTGATTCTATGGGTGCCGAGAACGCTTCCGTAGGGGTCTGCTCGCTGGAACACTGCTCATTGTCCGCGGCTGAGTCTTCTCGAGTCAGTTGTCACACGGCGTTCTTTGAACTTTTGTACCCGCGAGCGCACATTTTTCTCATCCATGACGCTTATCACCGCATGTCTCACTCATTGGACGTTGAGTTTCGATGAGTGTTAAAATCATGCGAGTGGAGAAAACAAATGATTACACGCTGTTCCCATCCACTAAACAACGCCAACTTAAGCAATGAAAACGCTTCTCACGCTAGCGGCAACTATACGACCTCTATGCATTGTATGGTGCAGCGATTTTATTTTCTATTTAAAAAGAGTGTGCGCCTCTTTTAACCTCAACATCATCTTTCCATCTACTCTTAGTCACGAGAAAAAAAATTGTGTGACAACTTCATGTACACGAGAACGAGGCCAGAATCATATTATGTGGATTGAGCTTTTGTGTTGCAGGCACGTAACTAAGATACCCGAATAGTTCAGTATTTACTTGCAACTTATAATCAGTCAGTCCCATCTGTTAAAACTCACAATTCAACATTTTTTCAGAACACATGTTAAAAATATGTCCTTTTCGTCATAATTGCAGGTTCTTGCATTTTTTCATTTTTGGTTAATTTTTAGGCTATTAGAGAATTTCACTGTCGCATCGATTAGTATGCGCTCATTTATTAACGAATTATTCATTTATTTAAATGTCCTCTTTTATATTTGTATTTAATCTACGTAGGTGCTAACGGACAGAAACTTAGCTTTATTTTTCTACATAAAAATCAAGTGGTTTGAGGTTGTCCGAATCGAGTTCTGGAAGTGGATCAATAACTAAAATTTCATAATTTAGAGTGGCACAACAAGCGTTGTAACCCTAAGCGTTGGTCCAAGTACTTCGGGAATATACGTAATATGAGCATCGACAAGAAGAAAACGAAAATCATTGTGTTTGGAAGAGAGAAGCTGAATGCAGATATCACAATTCGAGGTGTGAAACTAGAGCAAGTGGAATCCTTCGTCTACTTGGGCAGTAGTGTAACTTGGGATGGTAGATGCTCGACCGACATCAAGCGAAGGATAGCGTAGGCAAAGAAGGCGTTCATTTAGAAGAGGCAACTACTACTATGTTCTAGTATGTACTCATGTACTAGTATGTTCAAAGAACATACGATTGCAGACAAGGAAGCAGTTCGTCAAAGCGTTCGTCTGGAGCATGACACTACGGATCGGAGACCTGGAATATTGGAAAAGTGGACCAACGTAGAATAGATGCATTTGAAACATGGTGCTGGAGGGGAATGCTGAAAAGTAAATGGACAGACAAAAGTGAGGAACTACGAAGTATATAGAAAAGCAGATGAGGAAAGGACCATATGGAGAGCTCTACGGCAAAGAAGAACTAGATGGATTGGACATACCTTGAGGGACAATGGATTTGTTAGAAACATAATAGAAGGAAAAATTCCGCGAGGAAGGCCAAGAGACAAGTATATAGGCTTAAGTATAAATTAAGGAGGACGTAAAACAGCGAACCTAGCAGGGGGTGAGGGAATTAGCGCTAAATAGGGAAGGATGGAGGGCTGCAATAAACCAATCTTAGTATTGAAATACTGATGATGATAAATTACTTTCCAATCGCTGGCTGATATGCTCATCCTAATGATATTATTATTATTATTAGGTAATCTACCGGTTAGGGTAGGTTTTTGGATGGACAAAACTAATTAGGATAAAATATTTTATGTGATTTGTGACCGTTGAATTTTATTATAACCCTTTTAACGCAAATATGACAAATTATAAAGCTTAATACATTGTGGCGCTTAATTTTTTTCAGCGCTAAGACATCATGTAGTGACGTTTGTGAGAACATCAAATATCATACTGGATTTTTGTTTCTCTTGAAGAATGCCTGCCAAAGCGAGAAGTGCTTGGAAAAGTATTTTCCCCATAGGTTTCCGCACGTGACAACCACTCTTTCCGTGCGGATTTCTTCAAAGCTCCGGCTTAATATAGTAATAACCTTTTTTTCACTCCAGAGGAAAAAAAGCTTTCCGTTTCTGAAAACGTGCGTTTCGAGGCCGCGTTCGTTTTATTGCCGCGCCGTTTGCCTTTCCCGTCGCTACGGCGCGGCGTGCGTTGTTCGTTGCCTCCCGCCAACTCACCTCTCTTTCTCCCTCCTCACCCTCACGGCCCCTCTATCTTTGCGGTTGCTCGCCAAAAATGTAAAAATTCGTCTGCCGCACCGGAAGTGTCTGGGGCGCCTGGGGGGGGGGACTGCGTCGTGTTGGTGAAAGACGTGTAAGGTAAAGGAGAGAGTGGGTGAGGGAGAGGGGGTTGGATGAGGACGTCCTGCTCTTTATCTACTAGGCTACATCGGACCCGAGGGAGAATACTCCACCATCTGCGCCTTCTCTCTCTCTCTCCCCCCTCACACTGTTATTGAGAGCCACTCCCTCCCCATGCATCCGCCCTCCTGACTTCCTTATTGCCCTGTAACTCCTACCATGCCCCATAGAACCCTTGTTTCTTCTCTCCCCCTTGGCCTGTTATTCGCTTCATTGCTCGCACGCGACGCAACCCGCGCCACCCCCTCGCCCCCTGACGCACTCCATGGCCACCGTTTTCTCATCGACCCCCCCTTGAGCGATCAATGGTTCCGTAGAGGGTGTTCTGCTATGAATGGGAGCACTTGGAATTGCGACTCCACTCGTTAATTTTGCTGAACATTTCTACCTGTGGCCTAGAGAGGTTTTATTTGTAGTCGATGTCCTGCGATCAAGTGTCTTCCATAAGCCCTTTCTCTTGTGATCCTTAATGGTATGAATGAATTTATGGATTACCCCCACCGATCGTGCAACGGTAGTTTTATGTGCTTACAGTCCACGATGTCTAGAATTGGTTTATTATTAGTTTTGAAATGTGTGTCTTTATTTTGTATTTAAATTTATCGTAGTTAACGGGAGATAACTGCTTTATTGATTGAAATCAAATAAGCGATTAAATCGGAATGACAAACGATAGTATCTTCTTGTTTAAGATGTCAGTAAAATGATTGGTAAACAAATTGTCGTGGACAACTTTGATGCACTTTGAATTTAAAATCTAAATGAAATGATTAGTTTTTCTTACTTCTTTTATACCACTGTGGACGTTTAGGCATTCTGTTTAGAACAAAGAACTTCCAAAAAATAAGCTCAGAAATACTAAACAACTAATTTTGAAGATGTATCTTCTCAAAATATTGTGTGTAGGGCATCTAGCTTTTATAGATTCGGTGGATATAAAAGTTTTGTGGCACTAACCCCATGGATAGATCCATCTGCAATGCATCCATCTAAGGCATTGTTAATTTTCCCAGTGCAGCATATATATTCACAATAATATTTTCCAGAAATTTAGGTTTTTTGGGTGTGAACAGTTGTCAAATCTCTTACACTCTATGTGAAAATATTTTGGGTCGAACATAGAATTTTCTTGATTTGGAAAAGGGTAAGTAGTATTTTGGCTGAGGTACAATTTAGTTTTGAAGGTATGTATTTACAAAATATTCTTCCATGGGTTATTATTGACGTCTAAGAAATATATGTAACACAGGTGATTGGTTTGAGAGGAATGGGAAGACTGAGAAAGTTATGTGGGTGTATGTTCGAAGGGAAGAATGCTTTAGAAGTCAAATGAAATGAAGCGACTGTGTGGAGTAATATATCACTGTTACTGAAGGGCTAGACGTATACTCGGACAGGTAAATATGGAAGGCATTATATAAGGATAGAAGTGATCTAGTCATTGAATGTATCTTCATATTCCTTGCGAGCACACTTCCCCTTCTTTTTCGACTCCCAAGATTTTTCAAGTAGTAAATACACTCGATTTGACGATTCACTGTAATCACCGTTGTGACATTTGTTGCAAAGCCGTGTGGTATTGTTATGAGTTACTCTAATAGGGGTTAGGAGCCTTGAGGAGTAATGTGCGTCCCGGAAAAAAACAGGCCATGGAATACAATCGTGACCAGAGAATGAAATTTACGTTGCGAAATCAGTTTCTGTCAACTGGAAATTATGTTAAAAGATCGTACGCGTTTATACGCAAAAAGTAATCTAAGTAAGACGTGAATGTACATATTTTAGACGCAATGCTATTGAATTCACCTCTAGAGCAGTGGAAGAGTGGCGTACAAAAACGTTGAAAAGAATAATAATTGGCCCCGCGTGTTCAGTACCTGCGCTTAGTGACACTTATTTTGTAGCCCTCTTGGAGCGGCTTTTGGGTCATCAGCATGTTTACCAACGCCGTTTATGTTCGAGTCATTTCCAAGTTAATATGAACGTTTGTCGTGTTAAAAGATCTCCCTTCTCTTCCGTGCCAGGTGCATTTCGGTCAAGAGGGCCTCGAAATTGAACGTGGAAATTCACATAAACGAGCCCTCGGTGTTTTTGAAATAAAATCAGGGCTAAGCCTGGTAGCCTAGCTCTTCATTAATTCGTGACCATGGAAATGCCCCTAATTTCCCTTTCCTCTGATCGATGGTAGCCCAGAGAAAAAGGGGCGCTTTGCCTCCTCCATCCACTGTCACGAATGCTGTGACCTTCAAAGCGCCTCCTGGCCCTCGCTTGATAAACCCCTGTCGCTTACTCTCTCCTTTCACTCCTTTATCTTCCTTCTTCATTTCCTACCGTCATTTTTTTTTAGCCTTAACCCCTCCCGTCTTCCCTCACCCCTGGCATAGGTCCTTCTCCTATGCCCTATTTCAAACTTCTTACTGACCTGCGCAACTCCACTCCTTACACTTGCGCTACAAAACCCTATCTGAGCGCGTAATCCATCTTCACTCCGCTCTCCTTACTCTCAAATATTTACTCGCTCCACTGAATCGCTGCAAATTACTCTCGGTGAGAACACTCCAGTCCCGAGGCTTTCTTGATCTCTATTCAGTTTTCTCTAAACTTGTGAAAATTGTTTGCATCGGACAAGTATTCAAGTTTCCCAAAACTTCGTGTATAAATTTCGCATGGGCTTACGAAAAATTACCATGTAAACGTTTCGAAGGTTACTCAAAATGATCCTCCTCCCTTTACGTTTCGGCGATGTCCACATTGGCAAGTTTTAATTCACAGATTATGTGAATTAAAACTTGCCAAGGTGGACAAGCACAGTTTTAATTCTTGCCTATGGTTGTGGAATGTATTTTTCTTAGTGCTCCATATGTAAATTATCTTACCTCACCAAAAGGAGTGGTTTCGATCATATGCTTGATTGGGCACTTAAATTTTTGTTTAATTAAGAACCGCCATGCAGTGTGAAGGAGGTTTATGTTGCTCTCATAAAGGTTATTTTTTCGTTGCAATTTTGCAAACTATCCTTTTGGAGTGCTGAGTTTCGATCTTTTTAGAGCACTCGTCCCGTTTATCAACCTGCGCTCATTTCTGCATTATCGCTTCGTACGCATCATTCCACTCCCTCTGTAATTCTGTATTTTCCACTGCTGCACGCGGTTCATTGCTCCTTTATCTTCGGCGCTCCAATGTTCTCTTTCCATCTGCAGCCATTTCTAGCTGCAAGTTGGAACTTATTGAATGACTTTCGAAATGTGATTTTGACATCGCATTGGCGCTAGCCTTCATCGAGGACAGATTGGCGGTGATTGCAGGAAACGCTTTCGATCAGTTGGATGATCATGATTTCATTTTGTGATTGTTTGAAGGAGAAGTAGTCCTTCTCTTGGCATCATTCATTCGTTCTTTATTGCACTACATGGTCCACGTAACTTTCTATTGGCAGTATTTGATCTAATTATGTTTATATAAGATTAAAATTGTCACCGCTGTAAATATCCTCTTTAATTCATCCTTATGTTCGTATGCTAGTAATACTTAATGCTAATAATTAAGTACCTAACTTATTAGATTATTTCATGTGAACATTTCTCTTCTGTATTTTTCCCATTCGTCACCAGGCATGTACAGCAATTTGTATAAACAAAAGGGTACTTAGTAATTTTACTGCTCTGGGTGGATGTGTTGCAATTGCCCAGAAATTTCTCTTGGTGCAGCTGCTTGCAATTCGTCTCTGCAATCTTGGACCTTTCACCCAGGTCGGAGGCTTGGCATTGAAATAATTCATTCCACAAAGCCCATTCAAGTAATTTTTAATGACAAATATTTGGTTTTACACGATTTGGCTTCGTCGATTACCCCAAAATTATTAAATAAACCATGAGTTACTGTAGTGCTTTCTGATATTTTAAATAAACTGCAGTATTATTACTATCCGATTGCGCATAATAATCTTTCCACGGAGCAGATTTGGGTGTTCTTATAAAATATAATATTTTGTCCTCAATAAGATGAAATGCCAATGACGTGGAGATTGATTATCTTTGTCTCACCTCGGTTCCAGCTCTCCAGACAGTTAAAGTTTCATCCCAATGATAGACATGTGCATTTGCAACACAAATGCACTTGCTTGACGCATGCATTTGGTTATTCTAATCAATAAGAAAGTTGAATTAGCAGTGTGAGTAGTACATTATTAGTAAACTGAAGGAAGGAGGAACATGAACTTTGTGAAAATGTATATTCGTCCTTAATTGTCTCCTGGCGGCTGGTATTTTTTTTCTATTTGTCTTCCGATTTCCTATCATCCCTTCTTCCTCCTGTCTTTCAACTTTTCAATCGCTATAATTATTTGAAAACATCATTGTTGCAATGTCGTTTGATCCATGGTAATTTTGTTGATGCGGTAGGCTGAACCTCGAATCTAAGATTTTTCCACGTGCATTCACGAAGAAGTGACGCACGAACAAGCAATGAAGTGTGAGCTGGTGCATTATCGTGGTGAAAAAGCCATTTTGGAACGAATTTTGCTGCCACGCGTTTCATACCCAAAAAATTGGAAAAATGTCATGACATGATCCAATCGATATGCCAACATCATCAGCGACCTCTTTAATTGTGATTCGGCGATCGTTCATAACCATTTCTTTAACTTTTTCCACGTTTTTATCGATTGTTGATGTGCTGGGGCGTCCAAGGCATTCATCATCATCAAGGTCTTCACGGCCTTCTTGGAAACGCTTATACCACTTGTAAACTCTTGATTTACTCATAGCAGACTCACCATAGGCCTATGTTAACATTTCACACACTTTTTTACACTTTATTTAATTTTTCGTTAATTCATTTATTACATGTAAATGTAGATGCATTTCATTTTTTACGCAAAATTTGATACAAATTCTTTGATCCATTTCTTTTAACAAACGACAATCGCCGAGCTCAGAAACCACGTCTAACCTAGGTGGCTGTCACAGACTAAGTCCACAATGAAAACAGCTGAAAGTTTTATCATGCTGTAGGGGCATGTATACCAACATAATAAAAAAGAATTTAGACAATCGTATTCTCCAAGCCCGCGAAATTAAAAAATTCCCGTTAATTTTTGAACACGCATCGTATGTGTTATCCTTTGGCTTAATTTTACTCACAAAAAGAACAAGAGTTGGGAATTGAATGAGGGAATTGGAAATCGGAAAGCAATGGACATAGTGAAATTTAAAGCACATAGTGCTGAAACTAGAAAACGAATTTATTCACATTTTTGTTTGTACAAAAACTTGAGTGTATGCATTATGAAGTTATTCTCAAAATTAGCTTATTTTGGTAAATGAACACTTTCCATTTTATTGCTCTGATGGAATGTTAGGAATTGTACTGTTCAATGACCTGAGCGAATACTTCGTTTTCACTCAAGAAGTGATTACTGTGTGTTTTCACAAAATATTTTTGTGGGTAATTAATGATGATGTGAAATGGCCATCCTCAATATTAATCACGTCCGGCTATTAACCTAGAGCTCTTAAAAAGAGTGAAGAATGTTACCCAGAATTTATTTTTTTTTAGTTTACGTACCTGCCTCTTTCAACTTCATTTTTAAGAAAGCTCTTGAAGGGAAATCTGGGTGGGGGCGGGGGGACGGAGCGGGGTTTGCTTGCAGGCGGAGGGGCCTGCATTCCAAGTTACAACCGTTCCAAATAATGGGTTCAACCAAATCGATCGGCTCCGGGTCAAAGGAAATTTTTAAAATCCAGTTAAAAAGTCTTCATTTCATTCCACTCTCCAAGCCCCGAAGTCTACCTCGCGTGTGGTAGACTCCCTTTTTTCACGGGTCTTGTATTTCGTCCGTGTGCTTTCCGTGCTCACCCATAGTACCACGGAGGGTGGGTGGTATCTCTAGGAAGGGGGAATGGGGAGTTGCCGTGTGGGTCGGTCAGCGGCCGGCCTGAGATATTTGGGAGAGACGTGGGAGGAGGAGGAATAGGGGAGGTTTTAGTGGGTGGTGTAAAAGGTGAAAATGGATAAGAGGAGGGTGGGAGGGGAGATAAAGATCGTCTGTCGGCCACGCGAACGAGACTCAAGGGTAAGGTCACACATGCACAGGGAGAGGGGTCAAGGGGAATGGGGAGGATGTCGGTGCGGAAGGAAAGGGTTTGGAAGGGGTGTTTTGCGGTATGGTCTGAGGAGGGGCAAGTCCAGTTGGAGAGCTCCCTCGAAGCGTGTTACCCTTTTCATCGCGGGATTAAATATTCATTGCCGTGCGCCCATTGTGTTTGGTAAAGTTTCCTCGAGACCTGACAACAGTAGACGCTGGGAATCGTATGAGAGGCGACTCGTAGCTCCTGAAATATTACATAAGTGTTGTTCTTTCTCATAATTGTTCACTTCAGTCGCATTAATAGTTGGATCGATTGTTCTGTGAGGCTGCAACAAATCCCAACAAGGCACCTTTCGGAATTGGTAAGCATTGAACACGAAACATTTTCTGCAACTTTTTTGTTTTCTGCAACGTTTCAATTTCGCACCTTTATCATATCGTACGTATTTGTAAGCATGCGTCTTGAAATACATGCAATGAGTAATGCATTTAGAGTTCTACACCTTTTCATGCTATTATTAATCGTATGCGTTTACTTTGTATTTGGTGCTGTTTTGTTAGGATAGATGAATGAGGCACCTGTGGAATTTGCTTATTTTTGTCCTCTCGCTACTAGAAAGTGAAAGATTTGAACAGTTATTTAAAGCTCTCGCGCCGTGAATGAGTGCATCCTAAAGGAAGGATAGGATATACTCGTAGTATGGTAAAAACAAAATTTGTACATTTTCACAGATTTAAATTCTACAGATTAAATCTGTGGAAAAGACATTTTGTTTTGCCAATAATGATGAATTTCCACTACATCACACCTGAATCTGTTGAGTATAATAGGGTATAGTCTCTGAAAGACCAAAGTCTACCAAAAGTTCCGGATGTTTTTCGGCACGCTAGATGTAGGCTGCATTAAGTTATCGCTGCGGTCATCGCGAAGACCATATCCTCATTTTAAGCCGTACAAACCGACTTAAAGTGTTTTCCTAACCCAAAGAAACATGTTATTCACATCACGGCTGAAATATAAACTCTGCAAGATGACTGCATCTGCTTGACTAAATGACGGCGTATATTATCTAGATATCGTCCCCGAATTAGGACGCATGAAATGAAAGAAACGACTACGCACGTAAATCTACGTAAGCATGAGGTCCTCGGTGAAGGGATAATATGACTGCAATTTCTGCTTAGAGTAAACTATGTTATTGAAGCAATTTAAGTGCATTGCCTGTAAATATCATCTTTCGGTAAGTATTGTCTTCCGTAAGCCCCTGAGCAGAAACAATGGATATCGATGTCCGTTTGATCTGAGTATCCATACATTATCCGTTATCGTTTCGTTATTAAATCGGTTTCGACTTTCTCCTGCCGCCATTCCAGCATTATAGGAGCAGTAATGTAAATGCTTCCCGTTAGGATCTAGTGTGTACTTTGAATGTTTAGCGACAGCCTCACTTTCCCAATTTCCCTAAAAGGAAAGGCTGCAATTTCTCAGCGGCGTCTCTTTTTTTTTATCTATTCGTTACAATGCTTATTTGATGGATGGCCTCGTGTTTCACTCCCAACTCCCCCGCTCCTCTCCAGTATCGCTTTCGATACGCCGTCGCTCGATTTACTGCCAATCCCTCCTGTCGACGGCACCCTTTTGCTTCATTTAAGCTCTCTCCCTCCCTCTCTCTTTTTCCGTCCCGTGAGAGAATGCAAAATGAGATCGCCGGCCCCATAAGCCGTCGCCTAGCTTCGTTCGGTTCCCCGCTCCGGGCACTTCGCTTGCACCCCCGTCTCGCGTGCCCGCACTACACCTATCGGTCTCCCACTGGCCAAATGCGGTCTCCCGCCGACGTGCCGATAACCCACCTCCTGATTATAATGAAATGCAGTGGAATTTATTTTGCTATAACGCACTTGCCGGAAGCTTTCTGAGAATAAAAAAAACACTATGTTTACCAGTTACGTGGAGTGAAAGAAGAGGAATGGCGCAGTTCTCCGTTAAGTGCGCTTTTCCGTACGGAATAAAGTTTGAATGTTTTGGTTATGAACTTGTTTGAGAACGTCTGATAAGAGATGGGATTGAAGTTGCTGTATGTTAAAGTCAAATAGAAGAAAAAGAAATAAAATGATGAATGACTTCGGAGAGGGAAATAGCGGAGGACAGAGAGCTGGAAAAAAATGCACATGAAACTTGCAGTACTAGGCCACATACGAGTATGTACGATATGTTGGTACTTTAAGCTGTTGCTTGGGAGATGCCTGCGGATTGCCCCAGACCCATTATGCTTAATTTTCATGGGACTGGGGAAACTGCAGTTGGTACACTGGAAGGAGTTGGGCAACCTACTCTAAATTTGGGGTTTTCATATTCTTTGGACTCGTAGTATAGTGAGGATAGTTCTGTCAAATTAATTTTTGTGTCGGTAATTATTGTCTTAAAATGTTGAGGCAGGAGAAATTTGTCCAGGCTTTCCATAGAAATTGTTTATTGTTAGAAATTATTTAGAAATTGAGCTGTTCGTTCCGAGGGGGTGAGGAAGTCGTGGTAATGAGCGGAAGCAGTTTTATTCAGTCTTGCTATTTTTAGCATTAAATTAGGAAATTTGAAAGGGATAAACTCATGTCCCTCAATCATTAAGGAGGCCCATACATGGATTTCAGATACATTATTTTTTTCTGACGGCCGGAAAAAATACAATAGATGCTGAAATTGTGCATCTCTTTTTCTCGATGCAAGAGTATGAAAAGGAATACCAAATCCCATGATATGTGATAAGACTCTCCTTTGCCTACTATACGCGTGTTTAAGAATTGCAAATGACCGGTCCATTCGATGTGTCTATTCTTGTTACTATGCTAACTCCCGAGTAACGCCTAGTGCATTTTCATTCACCACGGCAATCGACCCAGAGGTTGCTTTCGATAGGTAAGGGTGGAGCTCACCTCGTGTAGTAAGCCTCATGGCGTGTGAAATTTTCCATTATGGGTAGTCGGGGCCCTGTGCCACCTGCGGATTCCCACGTTTCCCTGCGGTTCTGGTTTCCAGAAAATCACATTGCTTTTATTTCAGCTGAGAGTGTCCTAAGGCATCACCCAAATTTGGTCCCGGGACCTTCCGGTCATTAGGCGCTCTACTCACCAGGCCACCACGCCACACGGTAACTTCCTTATACGTAAATACTTCATTGATATGATTTTCTGTAATAGTTCAGGGGAAACCACTTCATCTAAGCACTTAGGTGAGCGATCCATACACCTCAAGTGATCATGATTTGATTGTGGCCGAATTCCAAATATGCCGTATTTTTCAAAAGCATGGGGGAAATACTGTGAGCGGTGTTATCATGGTGGTTGTTAGTCGTGCCCCTTTAATATCGTTATACTTCATACGTTTTGCATTGACATATATATATATATATATATATTCCGTCCGAAAGTTATATTGCTCTCGTGAGTACTTCCGCATCATCTATATATATATATATATATATATATATATATATATATATATGATGCGGAAGTACTCACGAGAGCAATATAACTTTCGGACGGCACAATAGAACACAGAATAAAACAGATAACACGTAAAAGGACACTCGCACTGTAGATTATTTGAGCTTTCGGCCTACTCTATGACCTGAAGAAGGCCTCGGAGTAGGCCGAAAGCTCAAATAATCTACAGTGTGAGTGTCCTTTTACGTGTATATATATATATATATATACATATCGATGATGCGGAAGTACTCACGAGAGCAATATAACTTTTGGACGGCACAATAGAACACAGAATAAAACAGATAACACTTAAAAGGACACTCACACGGTAGATGATTTAAGCTTTCGGCCTACTCCGAGGCCTTCTTCAGGTCAGACTGACTATATATATATGCACACACGATATATACTAGTACATATGTCTACTTGGTATCCTCTAAGCCATCGCCAGGGCGTGTAAAGCTGAAACTCCATTCAGTGCCGCCCAAAATCTTCGCTACGGTTTATAATAGTACATCGTAGAAATTCTTTCTTTCTAGTTTTCCTTTAGTTTTTCCTATCTCCAAAATAACGTAGTAATAACTATAGTTTCCCTATAGTTCTTGGCGATGAGCATGTGCGCCACAGGGCAATCAGTCCGGTTCGGCCCTCTTTCTTTGTTCCAAAATTTTGGACCATGGAAGGATACAAAGGAGGCGTTACGACGCATCAGCGTAGAGGACGTGTTAATTCACTCTGATGTGTATCCATCACCCACGGGGCCGAAACACTAGCGTTGAACGGCCTTTTTAAGTCGTGGAGGGGGGGGTGCCCGGCGACACGCATACGGGAGTGAGACTGCACAGTTGAAACCGGCTCTGGTCGCATGAAGCCGAAAGTAAGCGCGTGGGAGCGCTTCGAGAGAGTGTGCTCTTATTGTAGGAAAGCCGGAAGCCGGGTAATCTTTTGCTGTCGCCGTCGAGAGTCTGCATATTCATTTTTTGAACTGGCGTGCTCGTGAAACAATCGCTTCATGGGAATTTGAATCCTTGAATGTGGCATTCCGAAATTGGAAAAAAAAGTCGGCGGAGAGAACGGCTTGTTTCCGTGAGCGCGTACCAAACGTTGATTACTTGCGATTTTCGGGAGCGAAAGGATGTCACGTTTGCAATAATGTGCGAGCGGATCGCTATTACGTGCACTTACGGGAGCCAACCAATTCTTTTCCGTACAGAAAATTTTCTTGTCGTTTCATCGTGGACGGGAGGGGATGAAAGAAAATCGATTGAAAATTGAGAGGCAAGGTTAAAAATACCCGGATTGGTTGAAAAAGACATTTGCAATTAGGTGTGTTCCCGATATAAAGGGGAAAAAAATATTTTCTACACACTCAGGTCGCGTAGGGGTCATGTGTAAGCAACTTTGTTCTAAATTGAGGCATTGCCTTGAGTAGCGACCGCGAAATGAACTCAGGAATGGTGTTGTTGCATTCTTGTACAGCGGTTTGCCATGAGTTTCTGCAATAAATAGGCGTAGCGTCAGGCCTCGGGTTACCAAAAACTCAATTTTTGGTATTCGGACAATCCTCTTACTATGTCATATTTTTAATGGTCAGGAAGTCGTAAAATTGCCAAGATAGGTGGAGTGGTGCCAGAAGTAATCATTTGTATGGGTGAATTTATATCTTTACAATTTATGTTTTTGTAAAAATGTGTCAATTCCAGAAATGATAAAAATACTTGTCAATACCCCCTTTTAAAATTAATTTACTTTGCAGTTGTGGTTACAATAAATCTATGTACCAGTATATTATTGCAATACCTATACGCCGTACCATAATAATGATAACCGATCTATCATGCATATCTGTAAAAATCATATTTCCGAAGTTCAAGACTTATCAGGTGAACATAATGGGTTTTGAAATGGTTTTTTCATACATGGTACTCTGCAAGCCACCTAGGGTTTTGACTGGGATTACGTAACAGACTACTTTTGGCGCAAAATCCCCCCCCCCCCGCGAGGCCGGATAACATACTTGTAGTGTTTTTTGATCCCTTTACGTTCGCGGGAAAAGTGTCGTACTAAATCTGTATGTTTTGACTTAATCTCTCAAATTTCATTTGCCGATCCGATCCTTGGAGTGCCCAACCTCTTTCACTTCGTCCAAGTTTGAATAATAGCGCTTAATAAATTTAACACCTGAATGAGAATATTTGAAGAGAAGAATTCTTTTTGAATTCCTAAATTTGAGCATGGATATAATTTGGTATTTCCTCATAGGTGACGCTTCCATGTTGGTTTATAACGGCAATATCATCCACATCGGTATAATGCCCTAAGAGCCGAGGGGGGAGTAAATACTCGTAACGTGAAAATACCTTCAATGAAAAAATGTTTAGTATCCCACATTGACCGAAATATATGTCGACGTCATCCTTCGTATCGCATAGACGTTACCACGACAATTTTGTAATTTACTGTGTACTTAAATCATATCTCCTTTCAGTTAGTTTCCCTAATTTCTACCTGAAAAGGGTCTGTAAGTAGTTCTCGGTGCTCATTGTTTAAATTCAGCGAAACTCCATGATGGAATTCGAAATATTGGAAGAACGAGGACCGGATGGCCTGGTCCTTTAGTAACTTTCAATCGAATAGCAATTACTAGAGGGTGGATGTTTTGCGCACCTGCCCTAGAGAAAGTGAATATTGAAGATTGTAATCTGGCGAGGTGATATTGTAGCGTGAGAGGCGTGAAGTAGATTGCCGGAGAAAGGGAGCCCTTGTTTTGGGTCGAGAGGTTGATGAATGAGTTTGGTGCATCTCCTAGCATTTACGCTAGAGCGCTGCTTTCTCGGTGGGACTGACTGGCGGGATTTGAGGCGAATGGGAAGTCGGGGAAGGGCAGGCGTGGGTGTAAAGATGGAGTGGGAGATCCTTCTTCCCTTCCTAGACATTCTGAAGTGCTATCTTTGGCGGCGCTGAATGAATGCGTGGTTAGGAAAGCGGCCAAAAGGAAAGCTTTCAGTAGATAAACTCAGGAAATGTCAGAGAAGTAGGTACTTATTATCACCATGAAATTTATTGTTAAAGAACTTAAGTAGGTAACCCAATAGGATACAAAACTGTGTATGTTTGGAAAAAAATATGTATAAATATATATTTCGGCGACGCACAAACACACAGATACAAAATAATCTGATGACGACGTTCGAGCCGTCGAAACGTTTAAGTAGGTAACCCAATAGGATACAAAACTGTGTATGTTTGGAAAAAAATATGTATAAATATATATTTCGGCGACGCACAAACACACAGATACAAAATAATCTGATGACGACGTTCGAGCCGTCGAAACGTTTAAGTAGGTAACCCAATAGGATACAAAACTGTGTATGTTTGGAAAAAAATATGTATAAATATATATTTCGGCGACGCACAAACACACAGATACAAAATAATCTGATGACGACGTTCGAGCCGTCGAAACGTTTAAGTAGGTAACCCAATAGGATACAAAACTGTGTATGTTTGGAAAAAAATATGTATAAATATATATTTCGGCGACGCACAAACACACAGATACAAAATAATCTGATGACGACGTTCGAGCCGTCGAAACGTCAAATACATGCTGTGAGTGTCCTTTCTTTGTGTTTCTTTGTGCTGAATATTTTGTATCTGAGGTTGTATATTTTGTATGTATGTATATATAGTATATGTGTGTGTGTGTGTGTAATGTTGTCATTTTGGCCAATATTGATTATCAATTGCCAAAATAGATGATCACTTCTAGAATTGCAACATCTTAAATTTGTGTTATTCCCTGCAACTTTATTCATCTCGTAGTTGGCGTCTTACAAATAATTTTTTTGCGTGTCCTAATTTATCTTCTGACTTCTTCTGTAGCTATTCTCTTCTCCGGTTCTTTTCACTACAATTGCCAGAAATAAATGCGACTTAGAATGACTTCGTGCAGCGCTCATTATTTAGTCTTTCTGTCTCATCGTATATTATTAGTACTTGTAGTAATACTAGTAGTATTATACCCAGTATTTCACATGTGAATATAACTGTTCTTGTAATCATTAACTTCAGCGGGCGAAAATTTATGAGCGGAAAAGATAATTTGTAGTTTTTCAGAAATTTTATTTTAAATCAGTTTAGATTATTTCTTTTTGAATAATAATTTTTTCCGTATGGATCAAGATGTATTTCATTAGATACTTTTAGTATTGCCAACCAAACAGCAGTCACTAACCCACCTTAGTCACGCGTATTAATATGTGTAACCTAGATTAACGTTCACCTGATACGTGCACACCCTTCTTCCTAATAGGATTTTAAATTATTCTTTCACTTACGACGTGATTGAAAGGAACATATGAAATTAGGGTATTGAACTGAATTTTCATGGGTACGCTTTCTCGAAAAAAAAATGAAGACTCAGTGGTGGTCCAGATATCTGAAACACTTAAGACCGTGAACAGATTGGTAAAAGTTGTGACGGAGATATTCACGCATGCTCGTGAACCCGCGGGACTGGACGGATTCATCCGATTACGATTGCTACGCCGATGCATATTGCCTGAGATCGGCTTGTTAAGGCATTGTTGGGTGATTTGTGGTTAAAGGTGAAAATCTATGCGGAAATATCCTTATGCAGGAAGTCCTGGGTGTTTGAACTCG
Organism: Hetaerina titia; assembly: GCA_037158775.1. Classification (NCBI taxonomy): domain Eukaryota; kingdom Metazoa; phylum Arthropoda; class Insecta; order Odonata; family Calopterygidae; genus Hetaerina; species Hetaerina titia. Next base: position 48,621,962 of record CM073773.1, on the reverse strand, counting down.
AGCTTAAGAGCGACGGGATAGTTGGAACTAATTCGGTGTGTTTTGTACCTCTCCGGTTCTTCTCTTACCGAGAATACACATTCTAGTCAAATCTAACTTTCAACTTTAGATACACAATGCGGCCAACACATTTAGAATAAACATAAATAAACTATGACAATATTCTGAAAAAATGTGTGGAAATTGGCCAATATTTACATTTTTATTCCTTTAATATCTTCTTTGCTCACCTTCTCGGGTTAATATTTTATCCTTCCACTATTTTCAAGGTCCTTTAAGTAAGCCCGCGACATTATATGACTCGTTTGAGACAGAATTTTCATTTGGAAGTGGTTTTAGGTCCTGCAGAAACTTTCTCTCAGGAATATACCAAAATTTTGTAACTCTCGGTGGCTTAAAGGTTTCTTAAGCTATTGATTAAGAAAGATAATTCGTGTAGGCAATTATATTGAAGTTTTGAGTGAACTAGAATTTTGGTTTTAAAATCAATTTTACGACATGTCAAATTTCGCATATACTGGACAGTTTTGGGCTCAAAAGTGTGGGGAAAATGAATTGAAGGTGGCTTAATGTGGTTTAGCAAACATTGAGACGTTTTCATTAATATTGTACGCAATCACCCTAATATCATGCTAGTTTTTATATTTGTTGAATGTCTAAACTTGACTAAATCTGTGTCAAGTTGGAGAAAGCTGTTTTCTCCTCTGTTAACATACCGACTGTAATTCTATCAGTTCTTCCAGATCTAACCAATACTCAATTACCGTCAGAATTTCACTAATTCAAAAAACTACCTCGCCCACCCATAAGGGTCAGAGGGAGGAGCCCCTCGAAATTCACTTGAGGGCGTTTACTGGCAAACGCCAGTGACAATATCAAAGAGCTGTATGAAATACTGGTACAGTTTGGAAGTTCTACAATTGGTAGTGGTAACCATGGCGAGATTATAGAATGAAATTCTAGGTAACTATAGTAAAAAGGGATGAATGGGATTGCACATTTACCCGTAGAGTATTAAACTTCGCGTGATAGCACCCCTACTCCTGGCGTTCATCTCTGTCATGACATATTAGGGTGGAAACCATATATTAAAGTAGAAATATTCACTCATTATCATGCAAGCGTTAGTTTCTGCTATTCGCCTTATCACGTGATCAGGTATTGGCTCATTAGGCGAACGTTTATCGGGCCTTTAAAAAAAATGAAGTCAGAATATAAAGAGACTTGTATGTGTGTATTTTTAAGAAGAATTTATCTTTTATTGAATATTTTTACTCAATTTATAAAATACTTTGCCTAATCCGAAGCTATTGATGGCAAAATTCTTTGATATTGGCAATAAGTAAACTTCAATTCGTCATATGAAGTGGTGGAAACGCTCAAGTGGAAAGAAATAAGGCACGATGATACTTTGTATTATTAAGCCTCATCGTAAATACGCCTCGTGAATTTGAGACTGACGAAGACTGTGCGGCCAAATAAAAATAAATAAAGCAAAGCTCCTCAATTCTTTAATTATTTCTATCGTCTAACTGAAAGCGACACGCGATTATTGGAAAATCTTGATTGAGAGTAGCTTGGGACTTGAAGATTACATGAATGGTGTAACGGACCCAAACATGCCAGTCGTTTTATTCCGTCCCCCGAAGGAATCATTCTGACCTCACATTGATATTTTTAAAGACCGGAGAACCAATATAAGCTAAAATAAGGAGTTTCGGTCCTCATGCACGACTCAAGATCACAGCGGTAGAAAACAATTTACAATCTGGTGTTCATTTCTAGGGGGATAAAATAACCTGGATGGGAAAGCCTTGAGCTGAAATTGGCATGAGGAAACCACTAATTTCATATGATTTCTGTGACAGGAATGTAAGCTATTTTTAACACTGAAGAATGTAATATTTAAATGTGACTGGTACCTAGGTAAAGAAAAATACGTGTCAGAACCCAGTTCAGGTGTTTTATACGAGTATACCGGTATATCGGTCATGGTACTGAGGGAAATGATTCTTGATACTTACCAGTACCTAGGTACCGACATTAATCCTTGGTCATGTCACTTGGTAATAAATTAATAACTATTTTTCTCGATAATTGAAGGAACGATTCCCAAATTTTATTGACGGCTTGTTACTCCACCTTCCCATCTATGCTCACTTTTGTGTGATTGTAATTACGAGCTATTATTTTTAGATTACGAAAAATTAAGCATTTAGAGTGAAATAGTAAAATAAAGATGTAAATGGAAAACCGGGCGTAAATGATGGGGTAAATCAAATTTTAAAATGGCAAAACAAACCATAGAGGAAATACTCAATGTACCACGTAGAAAAATATATGTGTATAACAATTTTTAGATGTCATTGATGGCCGGTCATGTTAAAAGCCAGTTTTGAGAAGTTAGAAGGATAAGAAAAATATTTATTTTTAACATTGTGTTAAATTTATGCATGTTGAACATCAAGTCATAGTTTTTAAATGACGTATCGAGTTTACATATCCTCACCATACCTTAAGTGTTCGTATGTATTCCTGTACTGTGGTTCTCATTTTTGGAATGATAACCGTAGATATCATTGCCTTAGAACTCGACAAGAACTCACGTACTTGTAAGTCCGTGTGTGCGAATTTTACGCCACTCGATATACAAACGTGCCGCAGCATGTGACGTCGTCACTCACCCATCCCCCAAGACTTCCGCGATTGGGGGGAGGGGTGACCGAAGTGCCTTTCCATAGGCTGCCTCCGTTTGGAGGCCAATAACTCCCCCGTCCCCCGCACGCCCCTCTCCCGTACCATCTCGATATTCGTGGTTCTTCGCAACGCCGTTTTCGCATAGTTATGTTTATTTTGGGCGGGCACCCTTTATCATAGTCTTTCCATTGTTCCCAGGGGCGTGTAGCACTCTCCGGAACGCCCCCCCCCCCGCCATCGGCAGTCAGAAACCCTTTAAAATCGATCCGCGAATATGTCAAAAGAGGAGGAATTGGGTGACCTCGTTCTCCTTTTTCGGGGGGTGGCTAATCGTGGAGAAGGGAGGGTGGCGGTGGCGTCCCCAACCCCGGCCCGCATGTGAATCGCACAACTTAACCCCTTCTTCCCAGCCACATCACCATTTCCCATCGCGACCCACCTGTCCCCCTAAATATTGAGCACTGGGAGTCCCTCAGGGTCGACCTCGTCCTCCGCAGCACGCCATTCCCTACTCTCGTTTCCTTTTTTCTTTTCTTTTCTTCGTCACACCTGCTGTTATTCCACCCACAACCTCCCACCGCTTTGTAGCAGTTTTTTGTGCGTCAAATTGTAACGGAACCGCTTTCAGTTTTTCTCGCCCTCCGCTTAAAGATTTTCAAAAATATCCCAACGACAAGTCGCTTTAAAAGGTTCTCAATAGGTGCAATATACTCATTCATGTTTGTGGTATAAAAACCTGATATATTTTTGAAAATTGTTTCTGAAACTCCTTTTACGACGACGGTTATGGTTTATTTCTTTAAAGCAGGAAAGGACAATGGAATTGGAAGGCATATTACATGCAATGGCATAATTGAAGTTGACAAAGTAAATAGGCAGGCAGATAAAAAATGTATTATGTGTTTAGTACTGCTGTACTGACATAATAATGAATAGTATAATGGACTGTAACTTTTTTATTGAGAATTCAATGGCTAAAGGATTAGCGCCTGTTATTTAGAGAAAATCAGTCAATAATTGTTGATTTGAAATTTTTCATAAGTTGAAGTAATTAATTTGCTTTTCTAAATGTCTGACAATTTTAATGTTATTAATAGCGACCGGTTAATCGTTATGCGTCCTAATAATCTGAACTTCAACAAATTGCAAACCACGTATATAGCATTACATTTCTGAAAAGAATGAAACTACAATTCAAATTATTTGCCCTGTAAAATGTAGATTTATAATTTCACTGCACTTTCTCGACCATTTTTTTCTTAAAAATTCTAATATACTAGTATTTTTGCGGCTCAAACTTTAAAATGGACATTTTTTCATTCCAAATTTATGTTAATTCTCGCATTTATTACGGCTTTCCGATTTCTTTCCCTCGCCACTTGGCTGATAAGCGCTAATTCCTTCATAGTGAAACTGTTGCTGGCCCCTTCCTAACATTTCTGTAGTTTTTGTTCCAACCTTTTATTTATGCTCTCTGCAGGAGCTCCAAAGAGGGCGTTGAATATTATTTATTGGCCAAATACTTTCGCCCCTAGAAAGATATCCAAGTTCCCATGAGTCGATTTTGAAATAATATTTTTTGGGAATTAATTTCATTAACTCAGAACTATTCATTGTTCAGTCATTCTTTTCGCTTCGTGTACGAAGTGTTACAAGCTGCCAAAAAAAAAAAACTTTCGGAAACACTTGTGAATTAGAAGGCGTGGTATCGGAAATTCGGATCTCCGTTGAGAACGTTTTGGAGAAGTTTATATGAGAACCTGCCTGGGAGAAATGCTGTGAAAATTTCATGGGAAAAATCCGTGGGGTTAATCAATATCGCCGAGTCGAGTGAAACGAATTTAAAGAGCTTTTCGACTTCGCTAGAGTTCCCATAGAGCTCCCTTCGATGGCCACCGCTCATTTACCGAATTTTCGTTCCGCTTTTTTGTATCCGTTTGGAAAGTGTTTTCTCTTTTCATTTTCTTCCTCCAATCATTCCTCCCTCTTCTCTCGGAACATTCTCTGCTTCTTCTTCTACTGCTCCTCCTACTCCCATCCGTCTTTTCCCCATCCACCTTCCCCCCCCCTTGGGCTCGACTTTTCAGTCTTCGTCGTCGTCCATTCTTTGGCCTTGAAACTTCCACCACTCCCACCTGAATCCCGCCTCCTAGTCCACCCTATGTTTCCGGCGCAGGTTTTTTATTGCATATATAAATCGTTTTGGGTGGGAGGGGAGGAGGCGAATAAGTGGAGATAACAGGAGCCTTCTGACTGTGAGATATCGCAATTGATTTTTCAGATGCCGCACTGACCTTGGTATGGTCCCGTGATCGCGCGTCCACGATGCGATTCGACGCGCGTATCGTCGAATTGTGAGTCACTTCCGCCGCCGTTTCGGTGTTTTTTTTTTGTCTGCCCCCCTATACCTCCCGCATTTCTCCCCTCTCCTCGCTCCTCCGCGCGACGCCTCCCCACCCACCAGTCCTCAAGCACCCCCGCAAACGCAACTACCTCCACCCGGTTTCCCTTTCTACTCCTTTTCACCACTTTTGTTCTTCAATGCACCTCGTTCTGCTCATTCGTGCGGGGAGAGTATATAAATAAACACAGTCGCCTCTTCCACTCTCGCGTTTCGTTCGATGATTTCGATCCTTAACCCTCCACCGAATGTGTGTGTCCTCTGGCGCTCTCTTCGATGGGCGCCCTTTTGTTTTCGAGTGCTGTGACGTTAATTTAGAGTCGTTCCTAAGTTTTCCCATTAGGGCCACCGTTTATTCCAATACCAACTTCCGGTAACGAAAGTTGAACATGACATGTGTATTTGGCGTGCGCATGTCGTGAGATGGATGGTGTGAAAAACAATTTCGGATAAATAGTGAAAAATCGTGTCTGTAAAAGTATGTATTGCCAGTGTTGAGTATCGTGGTTGGTGAAGAATAAATCAGTGAACGGCAAGAGGGAAATAGTTGCTTTTAGTGACAAATGTTGGCCAATAAAACATTCTTTCGTTCACAATGAGACTTGGTTTTTGTTAGGGTAGACGGGATGAAATATGTAAAACAGAGAAACATTCTGCCTTCGTGGAATGTTACGGTAATCTTGTAAATTGTTTAGTTTTTCCTGATTTCCATTAATGATGCAATGTTCATGCCTTACCAAGTAGTCTGGATACCATCCAAGAACGATTTTAATGAAGAAAACTGTCAGTGAACATGTTAAATGATGCTAACTTTGGTGAAACTAATTTTATCGGCGATTTCCGAGTAACGACACAGTCTTTGTATTAAGGTTTTATATTTACCACAGCAGAATGAATGTACCTGCTCGTACAGTGGCCGTGAGATTTTTTCAGTTTCCTTTTACTTTGCTTCTAAACTAGAACTGGATGTGTTTTTTTTTGCTTTCACTGGCATAAATGTAGCCGGTTCTGCTGAGTTTTACGCCTTTATTTAAAGTATTTATGAAACGCTCGCGAATTCGTGATGATGAACTAATTTAGCGGTTTTATGTTATCGATTTTGATACATTTTGTTTCCTTTTGGTAATGTTTCAGTGTTATTCACTATACTACTCATGCATTATTTAAGCTTTATGATCTTCCTATTTTCTTGGGAATTTTCATTATTCAAAGAATAACCGTCATTTGTTCTCACCGAGTTTATTTTGAGATTGGCGCTTGAACTATGGTGGGCTGAAGAATGAAAATCAGCGAATGATTGACATAATTTTCGTGGTTTACAATGATAAAATTTCATAAGTGTGTTTTGAAACTGCAGCAGATATCCGAAATCTCTTGTGAACTCACTGATAAATTAGTGTAATTAGTTCATAGTTTGTAATGGCAAAAAAAATTTCTTGCCGACTCTTCTTCCGAGTGAGTGTCTTAAGGCACTTGTCTGGGAGACTTAAGTGACATTGAAGGTGATTTAATTCTTCGCGAAATAGAAAAATAGTGTTGCATTTCCTTTCCTCGCGAAGGGAAATCAAGTGGGATGAGTATTTAAAAAAGTTTTGTTTATTGGTCCATCGCAGTGAAAAGGATAATTATCTGTAAGTGACAGATATTTCTCAATATTCTCTTTTATCAGAAGGTGATGGTATTCGTTTTTTTATCAAGGTTGACTCTGAGGGGTGATCCATAGGCAACAAAGGACTAGAAATACTTTTCCGGCTTGTAGTCGACTTTGCTCCTGTATTACAGACCGAATGTATTCAATTCATTAGGGATCCCAGATGAGTCATGGATTGAGGATCCTTTATTCCTCTAGTCGGCCATGTATGTTACTTTTTTAGGGGAATGTTTTTCGGAATTCTATATAATTAACTTCATTTTTATTCAGTTATCTAATTTATGAGCTAGCGTCCAGAGCTACTACCAGACGCCAATGATGTGGAATAGCATCAAAGATATGGTGATTCGGATATCGTTTATTGGTTTAGAAAAATTATATGAAATCCTTAACTCTAAAATATTCCATGGCTTCATATGGTTTGACTCTGTAGGTAATTATGAAAACATAAACTATTGGACAAACTTGGCCAAATGGAAAAATTGGACAAATTGGACTTCGATGAAATGTTGGCTCTAAATAAATAGGTCGAAAATAATAATTTTCCACTCAGGACTTACTCTTGACGCTTCACTTCCGTCCTTGTGTTAAAACGTAGGAAAAGTATTATGTACAGCGCTCATTGTTTCCTTTTGCTGCTTACTTGAAAGGCTTTAAGACTAGATCAAGTCTACTGGATTTAAGCAGCACTTGTACGGGCAGTTGTTCAACTTCGCCTCTTTTTGCATTTGGATGCTAATGCCGACACAGATCCCGTCGAGCAGATAAAGGGAGTTGGAACAAGACTGTCCCAGGTTGAATGAAAATCTCGAAAAAAATGGGGAAAGTTCCTGATGTGGGTTCACAACTATTACCCCTGCTTTTGAACTCCAGTCCGCATAAATCATTTCGCCTCATACGAAGTTATATCCTTTCGTTGTCTTCCTAATACTCACTCTTCACTTGTAATACTTTTTGTGTCGTTGCCCTACTTTCAATCCTATACTGTAATATCGGTATTGTGGACTTTCCATACTCTTGGTGTAAGACGTGAACGAAATTACATTTTTTTTACACAGTTAATACTTAAAAAAAAAAATTCCCCATGCTATTTTTTAAGAAGTGATGCAAGATTTAAAAAGGTGGGGGGAATCCAAAACGTTTTAAGAGATTAATTTCCTTGGATTTTATATGTTTGTTGAAGTTAAGCACTTGCTGCTGCTACAATTTTGCAAATATTTCCAATGGCTATATGTCATTTTTGCCATCCAGGTGTGAATCGCGCTACACTTGCTTCGATAAGCCTCCTTTCATCAAAAGGGTTTTTTTTTGCTAAAATGATTTATTTTATTCACTACTTTCATTTCGACCACACATTGTACATTTATTTAAATCTTAGTTGGACATCATTTCTTGTTAAGAGTGTTTGCCACATCGTAGGTCATTCCAAGCGTTTCGTAGGCAAGCCCTAATTTCTATCCAGTTGCCCCTTTTCGTGCCCGACTTGTGCTGAGTTTGTTCTCTTTCAAGCGCTCTAAGAGAGTTATAGGTTATAATGCGCAGCTTAGTAAACGTTTGTATCCGCCCATGAGGTCCGTTTTTTTCCTGTTGCCGTTTTCTCCTCCGCTTGGCATTTCAGGAAACGAGGTGCTGTTTTTACGTTCCAACTTCCTGTATTTTGATCGATTGGATATTCCTAGGCTTTTTCTTTCTTTGTTGACAATGGGATCAGCAAAATGTGTTCATATGATTATGGATGTTTTGTATGATCATTGATTTTATGAACACAGTAATTTATGCAAATGGTGAAGTTTAATCGATGCCACAACGAGTGGTATAAATTTGACTTAGCCTTTAGAGAGTTAAGAGTAAAATTTTCATCATTTTTACCAGAATCGCTCTGATGGGGTCCATATTACAAATGGATTCCTAAAATATTTCATATCATGACCAATGTCAAAGTAGATAGCCATGAAAAATATGAAATGGTAAGTCAATGTCCACCGTTTATTGTTATTTTTTAATTTCCAAATGAGAACCAAGTCCGCGATGCTGGGTAATGGAAATGCCAGATAAAACCATCATATTGAAATATTGTTTAGCATATGCCTGACTAACTGTTGGTGTGCATTAAAGTGTTCGTCTTGGGTTGTATCTACGTAAACCATTAAGTTCATATGTAAACCAAGACCTTAATAAAATTGATTCTTTTAGGATCATTTGGATATAATCATTTCTGTCATAAATCACTCATTTCCAGGAAAGAGGAAATAGATGTGGTTGTAAAACCTTTGATAAGGGTGTAGGATCATTTCTCCTTTGTTTTTGTATTTATACGTGTTCACTTAATTTATAGTTGACTAAATGGATTTTGAAAGGCTTCATCATGGCCCATGACTGAATGGAGCAATCCGATTATATTCTGCATGCTTTATACAGGATAAGTTTTTTTCCGTTGCCTTGGGTTCATTTTTTTAGCGGATCATTCATTACTCGTATATCTTTAGTTGGTGACATAAATTAAGATACAATTAGCAAGTAGCATGGCATGACTTTCGACGTAATTTTGAGAGCATCAAGTTCTTTGGTTCGTTGTGTCCCTCAGACTTAAATGAGGCCAATAGCATTCTGCAGCCTTAATTAGATTTTGATGCATGCACCAGTAAAACTTCGTTCGTATACTCGAGGACCAAATATAAATCTTACTTTCTTCTTAGCTGAAAGCATAGACCTTTACATATTTCCTTGTCTCCTTCGAATCGAAAGTTGGAAATGCGGATTGCACACCTATCAAACCGGCGTTCGGGTTGATAATTGTGTTTATACTATATGCTCATAAATAAATAAATAAATATATATATACATAATTTCTTCGAAGTAACACGGAAGTGTTGAATAAAAAACTTAGACAGTAACACACAGCACGAGAACACATAAAAAGAACACTCACGATAAAATCTTGATAATTTCGACGGACTCGAACTCCGTCTTCTTCGGAAGATATGATATGACTATTTATATACACACATACACACACAAACCATAAACACAGTATTCAACCCGAAGGTCGGTCTAGTAGGTGATGGTAGAGCTCACCCAGTACTAAGCTCAACGGCGTGTGAAATTCACACATCAGGGTAGGGGGCCAGTTCCTTTCCCTGTGCCGGTTATGGTTTCTCAGAAAGATCTGGTATCCGAAAAATCACATAGCTTGGTTGGAGCTGCAGGTGCCCAAGGTGCCTTACCCGGGAATCGAACCCTCTACCCCACCACCTCGACCCACAATATATATATATTTATATCATTATCAGTATTTCATTCCTAGGATTGGTTTATTGCAGCCCTCCATTCGCCTATGTTTAATGTCAATTCCTTCAATCCCTGATACCTTTTCTGTTTTACGTCTTTCTTAATTTGTCCTATTTGTCCTACGTGCATGCCTCGATATATATATATATATATATATATATATATATATATATATATATCTGTATAGATATATGTATAGAAGGGCAGGAACAGGATAGGGAGGTTGGGCGGGAGGAAGGAAGTTCAAAGAGATGAAGAGAGACCTGATGTAGGGTAGGTGCTGGATTGGGTTTTTTAGGAGTCACAAAATATTTAATTAATAGTTGTGCCCATACCAAAAAACCTACCTTAACCGGTAGATTACCTTACCTTATAATAATAATACACACATTCAAACACGAAAACCCGTCTTATGGCGAACATATACTCATTCACATGGAATAGAGAAAAATATAGATAGAAATTAGGAAAGGGGATTTTTTTCCCTTTTCCTTTTTATATTTCCATTTCCATGTGATTTAGTGTGTGTGTGTTTGTATAAATACCATTTTTTCTCTCCGAATTTCATATCTGGTTGATTAGATCTTGCTTAACTCTCGCTGAAAGACGGCAATGGCTCTAACGGGCAGAGAAAATGATTACCTCGGGTAATAAAGCCTCCTCGCCTGTCATTTCCTCCCTTCATTGACACCGGCAGTGTTCACGGATTGCCGCGTTGGAGGTTCTGTCCACCACTGCAAAGATGCATGGATGAACCTTTGAATGACACCCGGACGTTCCGCGTTTAACGGTGGCCACTCTGACCCCATTCCCTCCGATGGGTGGGCCTCGTTCGCAGAAATATCCTCCCCGCGCATTCAAAGCATCGCGGGCTTCCCTTCATTCACGTCGCCCGGTTGTACCGGCAATGGGCGCGAAATGAGAAAGAGAGAGATATCCCCATCGAGCGGTGCGTCTGATTGAGGAGCGTGCTTCGAGACTCGCTCCTTCGCCCCGTCCCTCGAATGGCGAGAATAGTTGAATAATGCGTGAAAGTGGCACTCCTCTCTCCTCTTCAACTAACTCTCCTCCCCACCTAACCCTCCTCCCCACCGACCTCAAGTCTTGCGCGAATAATTAATGCGCTCAGTGTAGTCTCCAAGATGTACCGAGCGTTTTCTTGAGGCGTCTCCGTCTGCTAGGAGGGCTGCATCTCGCCCCCTTTCACTCCTTACCGTGGGAAAGTCTTTTGGAGTCGTCGTAATATTTGCCTTTAAGTCTCTCCGGCGACCGATGACATTCAGCGCTGTAACTTTCCTTCATTATAATTCTTAAACTTAAAAGCGTGCGTTCACGAGGAAGCTCAAGCGTCGGCTTTTAGCTCGCAATCAGAGGTAGGCCAACAATGGCTTGGCGGGAACTTTACTCCGGACGGGGAAGATGTCACTGAAGTCATGTTAATGTGAAGCAAAGTTATAAGAATTTAATTCAGTAAGGTGCATCAAAACACACACTTCAATTTAAACATCCGGGCCTTTGTAACTTTTATGATATTAGTTGACCCTTATGACAATAAGGGTCAACTAAATAGGCACTGTTCCTGCTATTTACTCATTGCAGGGTCGGTGGTACTGTGGGAAATTTTTTTTCGTTAAGATTTCATCTCTCAAGTACTATCGGAAGTAATAGTGTTTAATCAAAATGTGACGTCGTTTTGGATAAAAATGGATGATTGCTTTCAGTTGATTTCCCCAAATCGATTTGATATCGGTAGATGTGGTAGATATTTAGAACCGCACCATTTTGTATCTTGAGGTGGAGAATCTAAAGCTGTGTCCTCTATCCGGAGCACAGCGTTATTCAAATGACGACATGGGCAAAACAAGCGAAGAACCAGTTGTATCTAATTAAATAAATATATATAGCCTAGAGGGATAGTTCAACAATTTCGGATTCTAGCTAACATGTTTCCTGGACCAGGACCAGTTGCCGGCAAAATTTCTCAGTGAGTGCGTTCCGTTCTTGGAGTGAATAATTAGCCGCTCCACAAGATATTAGGTCACTGCGATATTGCATTTTCGACAGTAAAAACGCATTGTCTAGCATAAATAGTTATTTGTAATAAGTAGAGACATTGTAGGCGTTCAACGTCTCAACAGAAGCTTTTATATATGGCTATAGTTTTCAGAAAATATAAGGAACTGAAAAGTTGTGCGTTATCATTTTTGATTTGAATTAACTTTTAGAAGGATTCCCACTGAGGAAATTTATAAATAATCTCCATGTGAAATAATAGAAAAATCCATAGACTGGTTTCCGATTTTCTGTTTAACTGCCCACAAAAGGTATAAGTGAATATCATCAGTCTACATTATATGCGGTTATTGCCTGGCATCAGTAGAGAGGCGGAGTAGGACCTTTTGTTATTACTTGTACAAGAATGAGCTTAAAACTTGGTGCTTTTCGAGATCGGCAGTAATATCCACGTGTTTCATCACAAACCCTCAGGGGGTCTTAATGCTAGAAGACAATGTGGAGTTCAGGGATAAGAAGAAAGAAGCTCAATGGGTCCTTCGATGTAATCCGGAATGTGTTCCGGTCTGAATTGTTGATTCGTTGAGTGTAATAAACGCCAGAAAAGTGGTAAAAGGTTAGCGCATTTAGTGACATATAGTTTCTAAAATCGAATTACCTACACTGCCACCGCCAAAGGAATCGAAGTTAGAATAAAAAACTTAATCATTCATCAATTTTTTCTTCCCGACTTAGTTATCCTATCAGAGTTTATATTATCCATTATTGCACTTCCTTTGGCCATCCGTGTGCATTCATGTGCGAGGTGCCATGTGTAATAGTTTTGAATAATCGCTCTATTAGTGACATTACGAGTGACATTTCGAAATAAGATATATAGTATTAGTGTTGATCTTGCTAGGTATATCAGGCATACTAAGTTGATCTTTAAACGAAATTATGAAAAATTCTTTTTTTTCGAGGTTATTTTTACATTTTGCACTGCTAGTACATTAAGATTAATGGCTATATATCCTTGATCCTTAAGCCACTCCTATCAATGAATTTTAGTATCCCCCATTTTGCCACATTCCCGAAGCAGTGACTCAGTTCCTAACTTCCTTTTCCCCACCACATTTTGTATATAAATCAGGCGTACAGTATATTCAACACCTGATGATGGTGCGTAGACATTGCTACCCGTGTCTTGTGGAATATTAACTCTGGTGTGTAAAGTGATTTAAGACCTTTATACATATCTGCCAAGGTTAGCACAAATCTCATTTTCGTACTCTTATTAGTTTGTGGCTATAGTGACGTTACCGTATTACTTTTTATTAGTCGTAGACCACAGGCCTAAGATAGATTTTTGATGGACCCTGGACTATGCGCCACTGTATTCATAAGATCTAACTAACATGACACAAAATATTCTTAAACCCCATACCACTCAGTAAAACATCCATTCATCCATTCCATGGCTTTCTTTTTTCTCCCTTTACTTCGCTTTCCCAGTATTCTTTCCTATATTACCAGCATTCTTCCCTATTCAACGCTTCCAATTGTCATTTAGTATCCCCTGCCCCTAATGCACCTTCGAATATCTCCCAACAGCTGTCTTTCTTTCCCTTCCATGCCGAAAACTTGATCATTTGTTTTCCTTTCCCTCCATTTTATTTTTTCCATTCATTTCCAAACACACTTCTCGAAATGCTCCAATCGACGCTTAACCCCTTGCATCAGCGAACAAGTTTCAGAACCATATAAAATTACCCTCCGCGTTGAAGATTTCACTAGTATTTTCTTACCGTGTTTATTTAAGGTGCCAGTCATCACTCTCTGCCTCTTCGTAAACGTTTCTTTACGCGTTTACTTTAACTTCCGCCACCGTTAACCGTACATGTTAACGTTTTCCTAACACAATTCTTATTTCTCTCCAATTCTGCCCTCCAAAACACTTCCTAATTAGCTGAACCATTCTAGTTTATGTCCCCCATATTTAATTTTTATCATGTGTATGTCCTATGTTTTCAGAGTACCTTTTTTCTTATGGTTAATTACCATCTCATAAGTTATTATATGAAAATAACTTTAACAATGCTTTACGGCTCAGGAAAGCGGTCAGTAATGATTGTAACCCTTATTAATCCGTTACTATTTAGGTGTTTGATTAGAAGTTTACATACTCAGATACAGGTGTTTCGTAAGAATATTTTGTAATTGTTCCAATCCACACATCACTTCCGTAGAGGCAATTTAGCATTGATTCCATGAGTCATCATTATATGCATGCTCGGATCGTGCCCGAGTAATAAAGCCAGAAATGCGATGACTCGTTGCTTCTATTAAAACCACGAGTACATTTATAATAGCAGTAAAACTTGAATCACTTGTAGTTACACCTTTGATGTCGACCATCGTCTTGGTAGTTAACATGGTGAAAATTACCAGAGAAAGTGGAATTCTTCGGTAACTGTATTTCGATTTGTGTATTACAAGTCGTTAGTTTTAATTGGGCTGCTTTAATCCTTTTTTTTCCATAGCGTTCTGCTGATCCTTTTTCTTTCTAATATTACCTTGAAGCACTTTCAGTTTCATTACAAATGTACATTTTTTCAGGAGTATTGATTGAATAGATATCTTCTGTAATCTATTGCATAAATAATATGTCGCTCTCGTTGTTCCTTATTTGAAACGAGTCTCGTATTTACTGCCAGGATCGGTAAATTTAAAGTCTCAACCATGCGTTAATCGTTAAAGCTCCAATTTCTGAATATATATTCTCTTTCGTTAAACTTGTGCTCGTTAGTATGATTACCGAAAACATTTTTTTCCAATCTAAGGATAACTTCGAATTTCTTCAGCATAGCATTTTAAAAACCGTGTAAATTGGTTGATATCGCGGGGTAAAGCTCAAACGAAAGGATGACTCGGAAGGAGAGTAACCCGTCATTAGAAAGCCATATTTAAGCGGACTATCCGTCATATTTGTAATGCTAGACCGGGAACCGTTGGCTATCCCAGCACATACGTGACATAGTGATATATGTAATCGACTTGCATTGCTAATTACCTCGTCTGACAGCTGAAGTCTCCGGTATGGCGCATATACCTGAGCGTTTTGCCGCTGAAAGCTGAACTAGCTTCGACTAAAAGTTCGATAAAAATCATCATTTTAATATTTATGGTGTGTCAAAATGTCTGTTCATTTTTAGGCTAAGCATGCTATGATTTAAAGGGCTCATAGTTAATATAGAAATTTCAAATACTCTTACATACCAGTATCTTCGAAATGTTGCTCAAGCTTCTGTTTGCCACTGTCGGTAGTTCCTCTAGCAGGATTATGAGCGAATCTAGAACATAGCATTAACTGCATTATTCCCATCCCATACTAAAGATTTACTTAGAGATCTAACCCGTCAGATCCTGTCTCCAATGATCTATTCCGCCAACATTCACCAGCAGCACACAGGTAATGTCTGAAAGATCTTATTTCGTATTGCCTAATATAATTGGAAATCCGCCCGTATGTGCCTAACTACTTAGTGTGTACAATGGTGGGGAAACCTATGGTCTGATGTTAGATCAATTGTCTTTATCATCAGATTTGATTGGAAAACTTGATCCTAAGAAGATTAATTTCTTTTATCCAGAAAAAAATAATTCCAGTGAAGTACGAGATGGACACAATTATCAAATAAACATTTTGTGACTCCAAACAAAACCCAATCCAGCAACCTAATCTACATCAGGTCCCTCTTCATCTCTGTGTATTTCTTTCCTCCCTTCATCCCGAGATTGACTAATATAATCGCAATAATTCACAGAATTGTACGAGTACGAGTACTCGTACAATTCTGGAGGAGAGAAATACACAGAGATGAAGAGGGACCTGATGTAGATTAGGTTGCTGGATTGGGTTTTGTTTGGAGTCACAAAATGTTTATTTGATAATTGTGTCCATCCAAAAACCTACCTTAACCGATTACCTAATAATAATTAGTCAATCTCTCCAGAAATATGTGGTTGATGTACTGATGCGGAATTAATTTAAAAGAGAACAGGTATTTAATGACGTTTCTATTGCCAAGTGCTCAAAATATTAAGTTACTGCCAGCATTGATCATCCTTTTTGGTTCGCCAAAGAGCGTAGGCCACCGTCATCTCATATCATGCGGAGGAAATTTAGATATTGGCATGGAAAACTGGAGGTGATATTTTAAATCCAGAACATGATGAAGGTACTAGATCCCTCTCAAACCTCGTTCCGAATGCCGTAGTGGTGTTTGGTGCCGTTTTGATTACTCTCGTTCGTCATCCTCCCCACGTTATCTGGTTCACCTGTCCCGCTAAAAAAGGGTCCGCCCACGTTCAGGCTGCTCGCGGAGCCACCGGGAGGTGGTCGGCTGAAGGAGTGTTCTCTGGCCGTCGAGTCAAACGGAATCCCTGCGAGCTTGTCCGTCGATCACGCACTCTGCTCGAGTGAAACGCACACATTATTCACCATGCCCTATCTCTCACAAATCTTTTGCTCATTTTCCGTGGTCTATTTTTTTCCTATCCACACAACGCGTGCACCGCGGCCGAAATGGGGTCGCGAGTGTCTCGCTTCCACTCCCAGCCGCCGTTCTCGCAACCGAATGAATGAGTGACCCTGCCAGTCGGAGGACTCATTTCGCCGACTGTTTCGACGTCTCGCCCTCAGCTCCCAGGATGAGGATGGACAGGGAGAACCGATGCGTGTGCCATGTCTCCGTTGACATCCGCTAAAATATTTGTATATTCTCGAGCATCGGCCTCGGTTCACGGAGGTTTCGATTCTCGAGACTGAATGGTATAATTGATTCCTTGGTCAAATCACCGGGGAGGGGGTGGAGAAATGGAGAGTAATGGCCTTCCGCTCTGCGGTTTGGAATCTCGACGGGGGAGTGTTTTTGTTCCCCGTTGCCTGTTTACTCGTTGCGAGGGAACCCGTGAGAACGTCGCTCATGGTAGGATTGGTTGAAGTCTCCTTTCGCTCTGCCTGCTAATGTCTGATTTCCCCCGGAAAGAATAAGTTGACTCTGGGTTTATCCGTTACAAGGTGGTCTAGCGATTGTCCGAGAGCGCTTCAGCCATAGTTCGTACTCCGTTTCTCCGTATGTATACTTTGAGACATTGAGATGGAAAACGGCAGATGGCGATCACACAGCTGATATAATTGCTGATTTTATTTTGTTCCGTTGCTCTGTAGGATAGCATTTTTATTGAAGAATTAGATGTTATCCTTTTATCTACAAATACGACCATAAAAATGGTGGGCATTCGCCTGGAAATATCTTGGAAAATTTAAAATTTCCAAGAATTTTTATGCGCCCAAGGCGATACTGTGTTTTTGTTTATTTACTAATAAATTACCAGCCTTATAAATGGTATCACGGAGCGTGCTTCCCTCCCGTCCCACTATGTGTGTGAGTCACACACCGGCTATGTTCAAAGCCTTAAACTCAAACTCAAGTTCACTCCCCTTACGTGTGTTTCATGATAAAAATGTTTGTCCTCTATGTAAACTATTCTCGATGTAAAAGGAGTGTTAAAGTTATTTCTTAAAAGATATCGGTTCTCTGTAGAATCTAGACCATATTATGTAAATGGCAACGGTTTTATTATGGTTTCATGATACTATCTGTATATAGTATAGTGAAAGGTGGAGAAGCAATTTTGAAAAACTGCTGATTATTTCGGGAAACTTAGAAATTTGTCCTAGATTTTTGTGTCGGCCTTTTATATACACCGTAGAGGGTCCAAGAAACGGATATTAAGTACCCCATTGTTTGAATGGAGCTCCATAGGAAAGATGCAAAACGCAGTCTATCTTCACATTGTAAAACTCTCGGCACAATGCTTGACAGTAGTGAAACATTTTTTAGAAATTTACTTTCTCTGTCGCCACGAAAAGGAATATCTAATGCAGGATTGTTATTATTATATAGTTTTTACTTTAAGTAGACAACGTTAAGAGTGTGTACTTTTCTCGTACTCAGTAGTCTTGAATTTTGAAAGCACCCTTCATTATGTGAAACTTCGAGTTATAAATAGCGAAACTATACTGAAATACACTTCGAGTTCTCGAGTCAAATTTTAAGTTTTCATGACACATTTTTGCTAAATGAATGTGACGCCTAGTTTCAGTAAATATTTATTATAAATCCTGGTGCATAAGGAATTTAAATGATTTTTCCAGTACCTAGTCTCTACAGTGATGCAGTTGACATTCGTTTGAAGTGTCATCTTTGTCAAATGTATCTCTGTAATTGAAATATCATTTCCATGTTGTATCTCTTATACCCCTTCAACTATTGTCTCCAATTTCCTCGTAGAATAATGTAAATTACACATGAAGAGAAATTAGATCACAATAAGGAAGAGTTCAATCACTGACCAATGAGTGAGATAAATATTGCAGTATTCACAAACAATCCTCTGTATGCAATGTAGCATCTATCTACACTCTACATGGCTGAATAACAGTTATGATTTTATTTTTCGGACTCATCTTCACTTAAATATTGCCAATAGGTCCATGGTTAAAAAAAATACAATCGACTCAAGAGGGAGTAATGATGATGCATGTAATTATTCATTCCGTGAGAAAATCACATCGAATCAAATTTGACGGAGCCTTTCGCTTTCTTTTGATTTTTTCCGGGCGATGGGTCTGTGGTGTGAAGACAATAATACTGCACCATCCGTTGTTTCTTCCGTCTCCCCGCCTAGTCTTTGGTTCTGTGAGCAGAGTTTATTGCCCCTCCCGAGAATGACGCTTAAAAATAGGGGGTCCATAATGACTGCCTTCGGGCAACCAAATTACTCACCTCGTCCAAATCCGTCGGCAGAGGGAAGCGTATCGATTGCTCTTCGTTGGCTGTTTTATGGCCCTTAAGATGTGCTCTTCCGTCTGTGCGTGCCGGGGAAGGGAGAAATGCATGCCGGCTGTTCGAGGGAGAGCACGGCAGGCAGTCGAATGGAGGGGCCCTCGTGTTGGAGGTGGAAACCAGGGTGGGATCGGTCAGCACGGAGGGTGGGTAAACTGTAGAATTTAGCGAAAGACAGCGTTGAGGGAAGGAGTTAAAAGAGGAAAGAGCTGTAAGCGACCACGGAAAACGAGGTTAAAGTTCTGATGACACGTAATCGGAAATGAGGTGAGAGAGTCCGAATAGATTTTCTTGGAGGCATTGCGTAAAGTCTACACGTTCATTCTATCTTACTTGCATGGTCTCGCAGTACATGGTGACTACGTCGTTTCGCCAAAACGCAAAATAGGTTTTTTTTATTGCGGAATGTATTTCCTACTAACTTCATCTTTGGATGGGGTTTACGTTAATTACGTCACGCTCAATTGGTCAATGGAGGTCTAAGTGTGAAACGGAGAAGGCTGAGGTTACAAGAATAATATAGTGTGTCGCAATGAGGAAAGCGTTCAAACTTTGCACGATAAAAGCTACATATACATATGTACCTCTATGGATTTTTACTTCAGTGTTCAATCTTGTGGAATTATCTGCTCAGTGGACAGAATTATTCCAAATTTGAAAAATTAATTTCGGATAGGGGAAAAGATGTGCCGTACTATTTGGGTCGTAGGTGAATATTTAACAATGGAGGGAAGAAATTTATTCAGAAATGATCAGAAAACTTAAGATATCGGCAGCTAAGGTGAATAAATATGTTAGATGATAACCTGAAGTACTTGCACAATTTTTGCCGTAGCAAATATGATGACACCGAAAAATGGGCATCTTTCTTTATTAAATTGTGGTTAGGCCATATGGCAGCACGTATTCCCGCTGCACTTTCGTATGGTGGTTATCATCTTCAACGTAGAAAATCTTCTTGTGCCATTGTATACTGAAGATACGAAGTACTCGTTTAAACTTTAACTTCGCATTGAATGAAAATGTGGTTTGATGACATTATTTCGGGCCATGGTGTTTCACGGGCGGTCTAATCCATAATGGCAGATGAGGGAGTTTATTCAATGGTTGATGTCAGCGTGGAGATTTTTCATTAATTTTTAGATGAATTCCAGATTAATAGAATTTCCTGAAGCATGCGTTGAATTTGAATGCCAAACCTGTAAAATATTTCGCCAATCCAAAAGTTTTTAAATACAGGTGTAGACATTTTGGCGGAGCTTAGAAAGTGAATCGTAGCCCATGTTGCGTACGAGTAAGATTTGCATTACGGGTACCAGAAAAAGGAAATGAGCGCATTTTCAGCTTGTTGTGAGTCGGAGGTTGCGTCTCGTCTCTGCCCTGTGCCCTACTTGTCGCACGAGTAGAAGTAGCTTCGATTGTTGGTAGCAGAGAACCAGTATGATTCGTATGATAAATAAACTGCAGCTACGCCTTTCATATAATTTTATAAGTAATCTACCGGTTAAGGTAGGTTTTTGGATGGACACAACTATCAAATAAATATTTTGTGACTCCCAGCAAAACACAATCCAGCAACCTAATCTGCATCAGATCCCTCTTCATCTCTGTGTACTTCCTTCCTCCCTTCATCCCGTCCAACATCATTATCCTGTTCCTGCCCGTTCCTCGTTTGCCTAACATTCTCCCCTCTATTACCGTCTTCAACATCCTACTGCCGCTCAATACACCCTTCATCCATTTTTCCTGCCTCCTTAGGATTTCTCTCAATAAACCCCTCTCCTCACCCACCATCTCCAGTACTTCCTCATTTGTTTTCCTTTCGGTCCATTTCACCTTCTCCATTCTTTCTCCACACCCACATTTCAAAAGACTCTAATCTACATCTATCCTCCTGCTTCAGTGACCACGTTTCCGCGCCGTACATAGCTACGCGCCATACCAAAGTTTTCATGAGTCTTTTCTACCTCCCTACTCGACGTCCCCGTCATCAACTCCCTCCTCATCGCGCTAGACAAGGAGGCTTTCTCAAGGAGGACGGAGTTGATGACGGGGACGTTGAGTAGAGACGTTAAGAAAAGACTCATAAAAACTTTGGTACGGCGCGGAGACATGGTCACTGTAGCAGGAGGATAGACGTGGAATGGAGGATTTTGAAATGTGGGTGTGGTTCATAAATTAAATTTCCCATAATTATTGTTATAAAAAATCAATGTCGATTTTTTCTTTTCGCATTATCCAAGTTAGGTAAAAGGCAGTGTGGTTTTCGTAAGTTGCAACTGACTAAACGCAGTGAAGGAGGAACTTCAGGTTCGGTATCGAAATTATGCCGACTCGTCCTGCTCTTAAAACCAGAAACCCGGGCTGTTATGTGGCGAAGTGTGAATTCAGACTTGTGGTTAGATTCAGTCATAGCAATATTCTCGGTCTCCGCCGCTGTCCAAGTTGAAAGAAGCCGCCCATCCTATCTGGCTTTATTCGCCCTTCTCCTCCTCTGGGCTCTCCCACGCCCCCTACCATACCTACTCACGGAGATGGCCGGCTGACCCAATAAATATACCCAATTATCATTCCTCATCGGGCCAGTGTGAAGGGCCTTCGAATATGGGTCCATTTACGGGAGCTGCGGTCGTCTTATCCAATAAACGTACCATTGACTATCTCCTGCTGTGCCAATCTTTTCAGTATTTGACATAGTTCTATGTCGTACTTCCTCTCCGAATACCTATTGACCCGTTTCCATATGTCCTCATATGGTGAAGGTACAGTCATAATTCTTATGACACACGTATGTTCCGCATGAAATATTTTCATTTGAACAAAATTATCGCTATAATCTGAACGTCCCCCAGAAAGACGCAGTCGTGCATAGCTGATATGTCGTAAATTGATTTTACATACGATTAATTTCCCTTGTACCAACATTTATTCTCCCCCCATCTTCGAGGAAGATTCTAGGTAAAATATTTCAAATTCTTTGTTAAGAGTTCAGCCGCTCGTTTCAGAGCTGCCACTCATGTTTTATAGATTAGATATCCGAAGCTATGGGGGTCATAAGCCATCGTATCCGTCTTGATGAAGGAAGAGATGAACTCCTTGGTAAGGGAGTGATTTATAACATTTCAGAGAATATTGAAAAGGTCACTGGGGTCGTGTTGGTGGTTCTTACGGATTGCTTGTTGAATGCAGCTGATCTAGTTCTAGGAACGCGCTGATGACCCCCGGTTCCTCAAAACAACTCACGGAACCCGTCCAGGTGGTCCGTAGACTTCGGTTTGAGACACTCCGATCTCTCCTCCTCTAACTCGCTCCTTCCCATTCGTTTGATCCCATCTTCGCTTATCTTTCCTTTTCTCCTACACCGTTAAAATCCTATCGGGAATCTCTTGGAAGCGGATCCGTGGTCAGCAGTTGAAGGAAGGCTTCCGTCAACTCCCCCCCATGTTCCATTCACAATCTCAGTCTACTGGATTTGCATCTTGGGGATGCTGTTGCCCCCACCTTCATTTTCCTCCCTTCCCCCCACCCTTGTTCATTCTTACTTTTCCTCCACTTTCTCTCGTCCATTTTCTCCTCTTCTTGGCGGAAATGTCACGATTTTCCCGAGGTCGTGTCGGGAAAAGTTTATTGATGCACCCAATGCCCGGCATCTAACCGAAACCACAATCAAAGATGCGAACGGAGATTTGTTAAATTGAGTCACGACGGAAATATTTCGGCCGTCGATTGAAATTTGGATCGCTCCTCAGACCGGTATAATAATAATGTTTGCGTGAAAATCGTCAATTTCTTCTGGAGTTCTAAAGATTTTAGAGGGCCCTTACGCCACAGAATCACTATCATTAATACTACTATAAACCAAATTTTCCGTGTAATTGGGTGCTGGGGGATGAGAAATCATTTGAATTCGACTGTGATAGTACGCTGCCCGCTGTCACATTTCATCCAGTGTGTTAATTTCACCGGACAGTGATTATTGGCATTTTTATACTAAAATTGTAATGATAACACTTTAATTTGACTTCGAAAGAAAGTTTTCTTTTGCGTGCGTCCATTGCTTCAGTGATATGATGAATGTGATCCGATTCAATTAAATAGTGAATGGAATTCCATGGTAAACTAATTCATGATGATTTCCTTGTTTTTATTTATTTGAGTTTACTTGGAATTTTGTAATTACTTTCCATAAAGGACACGTTTTATTGCATGTAATTTGAATGTTGTTATGGAATATTCATGAATCATTCAATTTTCACTGGAAGTATCACCGTACGCATGAATGTAATGTTTCGTTTTCCTTGAGTTTATACTTGAAATATTTTCTACACAGGGTATTATATTATTTTCGGGTACTTTCATTGTTTACGATACTTGCACAATGCACATTGACTTACAGGGAACGTCTAAAGACTACGTACAAATCAGTAGACTTCTAGTAACTGGTAACTGTTATTTTAAATATAAAGTAGCTGAACCCAAGACTTGACGGAATTCTACTAGTTCATAGGGAAGAAAATCAACATAGTAGACTTTTTGGTGCACAGAAAATATATTAGTAGACCATAACAGCTGACTTACCGCCCCCAACTCCTATCTCTCACCCTATTGTTTTCACTCTCCAATCCCACTCCTGTGCCTCTCCTACTCTCAAACACTACCTTTTGTGTGTGTATATATATATGTATATATATATATATTTATTATCTATTTTATTTCGTGTTCTATTGTGCCATATATATATATACATATGAATATGAAAGAATCGGGGCACTAGGTTACCTATGTAAGACCGCAGATTTCAGTGTAAATTAAGTTTCCTCGATTGCTCAAGTGGTTAGAGCATCGGCCCGGCAAGTCGAAAGATCCGGTATTCACGGGGTATTAAAGTCCCGGTCAAGGAAATATTTGTGCGCTTGTGATCTGCACGGTTCCGCCATCCCCACCTCTCCTGTGTTCGTCCTTCATATGTGTTCCTATCCCTTCTCCTTATATCTATTTCTATGTAAATGAATATGCATGTATATGTGTGTGTGTGTGTTTGTATGGTAGAACGTGGAAGGACGATTTTTTATGGAATAATTCGTAGTGTTTACGAGGGAGAAATTTACGCGGACGATTTCGTCAGATCAGTGTTAGTTCCCGTCTGAATAAAAGGAAAGGCAGCCATATGTGAGGACTACAGAAAAATTAAATTTGATTTCACACACAACTCAAGTGTTAGACCAATTAGGGAATGGAGAGGAGGGAAAGTGATTACTTAAGATGATCAGTTTGAATTCAGGAATAGGAGAGAAACATAGAATGCATTAGGTTTACGTTTGTATTGCTCTTAGATTTCGGGAAGGAATTGGATGGATTAAATGGGGTAGAATCGATGACTGTATCGTAGAAAATAAGATTTGATTGGAAGGATGTGAGTTGGACCGAAACCTGTACATGTCTCAGAGTGCTGAGGTTCGAGTAGTGGATGGAGAGTTTGGATGGACAGTTTTGCGAAGAGGGTGTAAGACAGAGGTGTATGCATAATCACTCTAGTTTTTCAGCGTAGATGTGGAAGAAACGGTCTAAGAGACATGTGAAGAACTGGAGACAGGGCTGAATGTCTGTGGGGAATACATAACAATCGGTTTAAGTGTGCAGATGATCGAGCTCTTGTTTTCCAGTTAACCATGGGGTTGGAAGCATTGTTGATCCCATTGGAAAGTCAGTTTCATAGATGTGGGATGAGAATCAAAGCAAATAAAATAAAACTTTTGCTGTTTACTAGAAAGGGGAAACTTGGTTAAATATTAAATAAGGGCTCATAAACTTGAGCAGGTGGGACAAAGTACAGATCTCGGAAGAATTGTGAACACAAATGTTCAAATTGGTAGAGACATGAAAAGAATAATTGCACCAGGAAAAGAAGATCTCACAAGTGGGGCTGAATAGATGATATTTATAGTACAGATGTTGAAAAAAGGGTAGTTAAATCTTTGATTTGGAGCGTGGTCGAAGCAATACAAGCTTATATTGGAGATTTTTGAAATGTGGGTGTGGCGAAGGATAGAAAAGGTGAAATTGACGGAATGGAAAACAAATGAGGAAGTGCTAGGCTAGAAGAGGGGATTGTTGGCTGAAATCCAAAGGAGGTAAGAAAGGTTGACTCGGGGCATTTTGATTGAGAACGGAAAGGGATGGTACATGGCGTAAACACACGTACACATAAATGCATCAAAATGCCATTATTCTTTAAGACACTGCCATGTTGGGAAATTGCTTGAATAATATATATGTTCTGTGGAACCCAATGTAGATATTTTGTGACTTCTCCGACATCGGTTGTTGATTAAGTTTCTGTTTAAAGTACTCTGCGAGGTCTCCAAAACGTTAATTTCACTAAGCATGACATTTTGTTTTTCTGTATATAAGGTTGTTGATATTTGTAACATTATCTCATCTTATGCCATTTTTGCCACTGTCCACCAATTTTGAATAATCCGCTGTCCAGTTTGTGTATGTTGGAAAAATTTGTTTTCACAAATGTTTATAGCTGCAAAATCCAGTAGCATTTCTTTCCAAGCTTGAAAAAAGTCAGAAGTGTCGCTGTATCTCCTGCTTTGTAGCGGTATTTCATCGCTATTCTATAACACTCAGTCTTGTCTAAAAACCCATTATGTTAATATCTTATCCTCATTTATCTGGCAGTCCTTTTTTAATCTTCGAGCCGACCCGCCGCACTTTATTATTTCACCATAATCATTTTTACTCTGCGACAGAATCTACGCTTCTTTCAAATAAACACCGGGGCTACGAGTGGAGCGGTTGCAATTTTAATGGTTCCCAAGGCAGCTTCGAACTCTGGAAGCTGCGGAATATTTTTCAATCCAATTCCCATCCTTGATTAGGCACACTGCGAAGCGCATTTGATGTGTATTACGCCCACAATGTCCGTCGATGGAACGTTGAAACGTGGCGACCTGGCGACGGTAGTTCAGGTTTGGCAAAT
Source organism: Hetaerina titia (assembly GCA_037158775.1). NCBI lineage: Eukaryota > Metazoa > Arthropoda > Insecta > Odonata > Calopterygidae > Hetaerina > Hetaerina titia. The sequence continues at coordinate 48,596,031 of CM073773.1, read as the reverse complement.
GCCGAAGCCGACCGGTTTTTTTCCACATTTGTCTTCGTAAAATCTTACCTCTACCAATGTGTTCGCCTACCTCACCAGCTGTCATCCTTCAGTGTTAATTTATACTGCAAGCAACAACCTCTAACTGAATTTTTTGAACATCTTGTTTGTATATGTATTAGAATGCGTGTCTCACTTCGGTCTGTTTCACAGAGGAGGCCGTCCTCGTGTCCTTCCTTGTGTGATTCTCCCCACACCTCTTCCAGTGGAGCATGGTCTGCCGGCTCGCGTCTGAGGAAGATGGATCTCGTTTTGAATCCCTTCCTCAAATTTCCGCGGCTCCTCCGGTCGGAGGGCGGTTCTCCTCTCTCCCCCTCGCCGCGGTCGCCGACTTATCCGCCCGAAAGGATCGCTCCCCTCATTTCATGCCCGGACGTGCTCCCATCGCGCAGGCATTTCGATCCGGCGCCACCGCCGCCGAGCCGACGAGTGCGCCCGTCCGGTTCGCAGATAGGACCCGAAGGGCGTCATGAATAGTTTCACTTGCAGATATCGGAATCTCCGGGACACGCCCTTCCCTCACGACCGCCTCACCTCCCCTCCGCTCTCCTCCTCCAACTCCTCCACCCCCAATCCGCTTTCCTCTTTTCTCTTTCCTCCCCCGCTGCTGCCGCGTCGCCCAGTATATACATACAATCCACACCCCAATCCGATCCCAATCCTCAGGGGTGTGGGAAGGAGGGTGGATGGACGGCTCGACCCTATTCCGATGCCACCCGCCCCATCGGCTGGAATTTACGCCGTGTAATGAGGGCAATGAATGCGTGTGCAAGGTGGAAATCTCATGCTCCGGCTATCGCTTTTAAAATATCATATTTGGATCGGCGCTCGCGCCTCCATGCCCGAGTCGCGCTTGATTTAGACGACCGTTTGATCCCAGCTCCGCGGGGACTGTGAAATTATGTTCCGGGGAGGAAAAAGGGCGGTGCATTCCATTGATGCGGAGTTGAAAAACTTGAAAAAGTTTGAAACCGTTTAGGGAAAATCTCCCTCGTGATAATATCGACACCTTTTGAATATGTAACCCAGATGAATCGCTGCGCTAAAATACTGTTAGTGTCTTATCCTGTTGGTGAAACGATCAGTCGTCATTTATGGAATGAGCTGAATTGAAGCCATTCCCCGAAGATTGCGTTTTTCTTGACATTCAGGAAATTGGAAGGAAGATATATCTTCGTAAGTTCCCTTGGAATAAATAGTCTCTAATTTTTTCTGTCTTCGATAATGCCGCGTCAACTATCCACATTATGCATGCGTGGAGGTGGAACGAATTCATATTCCGGTTGTGCCGTTCGATTCGGTTGCATTTAAAAACGTTCGAAACTGAATGCATTTCCTTTCTTTCCCCATTGCCCCTCGTTCCAGATTTATTAAGTTTTATTGTAATCGCTTCTCTGGAAATAGTAAATGGGCCATAGTTCCGGGACCATCGGCCGATCTTCTATTTCTACTCGGGAAAGACTTGCCGGAAACAGGAAGTTTAATCTGTAAAATACAAAATGTATATATTTCTTTGGTGTCAATAATAACACGGGCATACATGCACACAAAAAAATATTTACAGGACAGTTTAATAGGACTATAGGTTATGAACTTACTGTTTGACATTGCTCATAATTCGTTAACATTGTGTTTGTTAAGGTACCGGTCGAAGTTATTTGCTCTTATGTTGAACTTTCAATCATGTTGCACCTTGATACGCCCACATCTCGAAAGTGGTTAACTGTGTTATTTCCTCCTTTAACAATTAATCGATTTCGCTTAAGTTTTGAATAGCCATTCCCACGTTTTGTTGCCACCCTAATTTTGATGTATTATTGCCGCTCTGTTATTCTATTTACCAAGACAATTCTCAAATCGGGTGTAGCCGTTATGTTTTTATTGATATATGATCGTAATTGGAAGTATTAACTAATATTTGGAAATAGACTTACGGTAATATAGTTTCGGAAGTAGTGCCGGGAAGCACATGCATGCTGGGTTAACGTGGCCGCTTGTCTCGGAAAACATATGGTCGATGTTTTGGACGATGCGAACTTCCCATATTCTCTTTTGGAGGGCGCATTGGTCAATGTTTAATGGAAAAAAAATCTTTGACACCCTTTGTCAGTTCCTCCCTTGCACGAAATGGAATTCCTTGAGGGGCCGTCGTGTACAAAGGTCCAGCGACGGCGGGGTGATGCAGGAGTTGAGAATGCACGTTCGCCGTCATGGCATTACTTGCGACACCCCAAACTGCTCGATTTCCCCGCCCGTTCCCTTGAATTTACATTCGGAATCGGATCTCACGGATCCGCTGTCATCATTTGGACAGGCTATCGCCGGTTAGATCAGCTGCGTTTGGTTTTTTTTCCCTTTGCGCAAGTCAGGTTCCGGCCATTATTCAAATCCATTCCCCGGAGAAGGGGGGAGAGGGTTAAGAGAACTGCGCCGGGCCACGGGCATCACGTGAGATCCCATCCCCATCCACCCACAACCCCCTCCCACAAATTCCTCCTCCTCGTCCCTTTTCTCCAGCCAGAGACTTTTTGAGAAAGGCATCCGTCCACCCCCCCGCACTGTCTCGCTCTTTCTCTCCTCCCTTTTCGTCTCTTCCCCCCCGCCCTCTTCCCGGTCCGCCATCGCCCGCCCACCCACCTACTACTCCCTCGCTCTCTCGAAGTCCTCTCCAATCTCCCCGCCTCTCTCTCTTTCTTCCTCTCTCATATCCCTCGGCCGGCCTGCTGCTTTCAGAGGATTCCTCCCGAGGGCAGTTTTTTGACCCTTCGAAAGAGCTCTCCGCTCGGCCGCTCACTTGCCATCGGCCTCACGCGCGTCTTGTCTCCCCTCGCGCATGCAATTTACGGCCGCTCCACTGCACTCTCTCGCCCGCGCACCTTCCTCCACCCCCTGCGTTAATGTGCCCTAATGAACTATTAAAAGTTATGCCCATCAAACGGCGAGGCGACTACAAGAGTGCGTCTTTAGAAGGCGATCTGCAAGTGTTTTGTCAATTATCCACTTAACGAATCTCGTGCAGAGCAGATGTGTAGGGTCTTGTGGATACTTAAATAGGTGTACGTTTTTAAATCGAAGCTTGTTAACATATCCGTGTTCTCTTCTTCGTCCTAATCGAACAGTCGTTCTATTTTAGCCTGAGTATTCGACGGTTGGAGAAAATAATTTTTTTTCAAGATCTCAAAGATCTGAGAAATATGACACTCCTCACTATAAATCTATCAATACATATGAAAGTAATATCGCGATAATGGCCAGGACAGCTTCTATTTTAAACCTAGGCCAGTCTCTTACTATTTATTACTCATTGGTTCCGTGATCAAGAGAGAAAAATGAAAGCGTTTTGTGAATAATATTGAATTCGAATGTTTGTTTGGAACCACAAGAGGAGAAACTCGTTCCCAACAACTTATACAGATACGGAGATAACTCCTACCATTTTATTTTTCTAAAGGGTTTGTGACCACTGCTGCGCTGAACATTTTGTTGCTTGCCGAACGTTGAACCTCTGAACCTGAAATTTTTGGTTTACCTAGCCTCGCTACGTACAAGTATACGTGTACATCACAATTATCGACCCTACGGTCGGTTTCATAGGTAAGGGTAGAACTCGGCAAGAACTATGCCCTAGGTCGTGTGCAATTCACACATCAGGGTAGGCGGGCCTGTTCCTTTCCCTGTACCGCCTTTGGTTTCCCAGAAAGATCTGGTACCCGAGAAATTACACTTGGGTGAAGTTGATGTCGCCCAGAGGCGTCCCCATGAATTGAACTCAGGCCCTCCGATCAGTAGTCCAACGCTCTAACCATTGGACTACCACTTGCCCCCTCCAGCTGTTGCTTACCTAAATGTAAGCGAATTTTTGTGTGCTCTGAGTCCGGTTAATGCAGAGTGAGGGCACTTTCTTGCCTCGATCTTATGCCCCAAGTGTATCAAGCCTGTTATTTTGAGCGGGCAATTAAATACAGAGGTTATTGATATTTATGCGGGGGGATTATTTTCTTATTGCTTGAATTTGAGTCGAAATCCCCTGGAGGCTCCCCTTGAATTTCAAAGGTAGAATTTGATGCAAGTGGCAGGAAAATTACGTGGCGTTCATGTCTCCTTGAATTTTGCGTGAAGGGCCTGAAGCACTTTTAGGAACGTCATAATCTTCCCCGAACCACCAGTTCGTGCCACGCTTCATCTCAATGAATGGAGATGGTCAGATGCAAACTGAAAATCAGTTATTTTGATTATGAATATATGATTCAGTTGATCAGATTCAATCCTGTCTGTATTTTTTTGAAAACTTGCATGATTTTTTTTTACTTTTTGCTAGGTCACCATGCTTTTCATATTTGCTGGCTTCTCAAACACGAGGGGTTGCTTTCTATACATTACAATGTATTTCTTACCGCACGGAAAGGTATCACACCCCCGACTCGATTGGTGTCTACTCAGGTAATGCGTTCACGAAATCGTGTTCCAATTTTATTGGTGATTCGTTACTTGCTTATTTTATTGTCTCGTGCTAATGCCTGATTCTACACTCAAATTCGCGTTGGAGAGTGGATTGAATGCCTATTCACACGAAAGATTCTCACATCATTAGGGCATTTCGCATGTCTATCTTGTCACGATCAGAAAAAAAACCATAGTCTCTACCTCACGAGTTCCGCATCTTTCAAATCAATGCCGAATCCACGTGCAGCTGCTTCTAATGCGACGCCCTCTGCCGAGTCTAGACAGAGCGTGGGCGGATCCAGATATCCCACTCGAAAGGCGGAGGACTAAATCGGGAAAGCTTGATATTGGATGGTGGAAAAGTCAAGCTTTTGAAAGTGCCATGTCGCAGTCGGAATAAGTGTTCTTCGCCGTGATTCGGCCGCCCCGCCATGGGAAGACTTCCGATCTTAACTCTTTCCCCAAGCCGCTGCGTCGTATCCTACGAAACGTTATATGCGCGAGTTGAGCTTGCAAATGGGGCCAATCCTTTGGTCAGGAAACATGAGACTCATCCAAGTTTGCGTTTTTTTCCATCAATTACTCTAGTTTATTCCTCTGAATAGGTCACCAGGCTGTCAAGAGCCGTGCGTAATCTATCGTTCCCTTAACAACGTTGTCCACTCCTAATCCTCCCGCCTCTTCAGTGTCGCGTCCCGTCCGTTGTTCATGCCATCTGCGAACACCTTCCTGTCGTGTTTTGTCTCATACCTAATACTTTATCCCATTCCGCATTGTCATGCATTTTCTGGCGGTAAATATTATTTTGATGAACACGCACTCTTCAGTTTTGTTGCCGAAACTTGTGTTTATTCGTCTCCCATGGTGTTTATGGCTCTTTCCAAAGGCCAAACTTTAAGCGATACCGTTAGCTTCGCGGGATCTAATTTCCCTAGCAGTTGATTGCTTAACCTGATCAAAGCTTAACCCCGTTGTATTGGATTATTTGTATAGTGGTCGAATATGAACGTCTTTTAAAAAAGTTTTGTTACTTTATTATGACCATTAGCCGACTTTCATTTTGCCCTTTGGAAACAGGTTTTATGGTAAACGATGCCCTTCAGCTCTTGTCTCGCTGGATAAATATGATCATCCCTCGCTGTCTTATTTTTCTGGACATGCTTCGGAGAGAGGCCGCTCGACAAAATAAACTTAAACACTAATCTTCCATGCCCCCCCTTTTAAATTCCCCCTTTCTGCTCCCAATTCCCTCCTGTCACCCAACGCGCGCCCTCTTTCCCTCTCGTTTTGATTACCCTCTCCATACCTAATGAGGGATGTCGGCACGTTTGATGCCCGCTTATTAATAAAAGATGCCAGTTTTCATTGTATCCTATCTCAACCTCCTGACCATTCTCATACCGGGTCTTAAATAGACTGTGGGACATTATGTTAAATGTATTCATAAAATAAGGCCACAATATTTGATTAATCTAACAAGATTATGTGAATCTAATTCAAGGGGTTGTTGCTCTTGCGTTTATTTACGTTACAGCATGGCTAGTATTTAAGTCGTTATTTGAAGTTTGTGCTTAAAATGACACGTCCAAGGAGAGCATTATGTTTGTGTATTTTGGTTTTCTACTCGGAAAGTGATACTAAATATTCCTTTTGACATAATTGTTTGACTTGAATACGTGACATGATTCATAATCAAAGAAAGTCTGCTTTCTGTCGTGCTAATTGATATAGTGTGTCGAGGGCTCGCTTTTTAAGAAGAGGCCGATCAGTTTGAACTCAGCTGTTGACCCTGGTGTTTTTATATTATATAAACGATAATGATCTCCGGTGTCTCCAGGAAACTGCACTGCCCTGGTATTTATAGCTTGATGCTGGATTGGATGAGAAGCCATTTATTGTTCTAACGAGCTCCGAGGCAATCAAAATTATCAAAATCAAGATATTTTCTCCTCTCCTCCACCGTCATTCCTTTCACCGCTTCCTCTCCGACTTCCCTTAGCCCATTATCTCTTTTTATCTACCATCCCTCTTTGTTTCTTCCTCCTTTTGCGCGTTTATTCTCTACGTAAGAACTACTTCCTTATTTGCATTTTTTATTCGTTGTCCTCCCTCCTGTTTGCCCCTTGCCACTGTCGTCATTATTTACGAGTTCATCGTAAGCAATTACGTGCATGTGTTTTCTAAAAGTATGCCAGACGTCAACTTGCCTCCTTTTACTGACAACGTGGCCGATCCCGGTTCAATTGGCTGTGCTCAAATCCAAGAGAAAACATTAAAATTAGACACTTAGAAATAATAGGACTGCAAAACTTCCCTCCAATGTTTCTTTACATGAGATGTCTCTTCTTCTTAGTTAAACGTATTCGTTGAAAAGGAAATGACGCTGAAAAAATCGATAAGATGTTGCTGTGATGAATAATTATGATATATCTTTGGCTAAATCAAAATTTTGCCGTGTATTGCCATTCCATCATCAGGATTGGAAATATGTGCAGTTTTTTAAACATCAGGGCGTAAATTATAATTGTAAATGTATTATTATTTATTGGGATCCTATGGATCAAGGGCCGGAACACATACGTTATTAGTTGCAGTTAATTATTTGAGACCGTGAATGATGAAACTGCGTCATGTTTGGTGGAAAACGCTTTCACTTTCATGGGATTTTGAAGATCGAACCCAGTGTTACAAATTTTCTAAGATAAATAAGCGTTTATGAAAAATGTGTGCTTCAGGTTTTTCAGTAAAATCCGTTAGTTGCACCTCATGGGCCGTGGTGGTTTATTTCTAGTCGAAATGATCGTTCATCAACCTCGTGTGAGCTATGTTTGCATCCTTCTCTGTCGTCGCTTTTGATGCTCACCTTCCCCACCCACAGTCTCCTTCCCTACATCCAGAGAGGACCCGACCCCCCGCTCACGCCTTAACCTTCTCTCGCGCACCCTCCCCTTCCCCATACGCACTATAGACTCTCGCTGCTCCGACGCATACGCCCTCTCGATTCGCGTTTCACCGCGCGGATTTTGCCTGCGTCCGAAAATCGTTTTCCCTCAAGCCTCTCTCTTACAATTGGTTATCCGCCGCCTGGGATATCGGAGGCCGTGCGTTTATCAGCTTGCTTGCAAGGGCCTTCTCCTCACCTGGAGTCTTCACTACTCGTTGGTGCATTTAAGTGCTCAAGGGGAATATGTCGCTGTGAATCGTGTCCAAGACGTTGGTTAGCCCGCTTATTCCCAAGTGAATTTCCCCCGTGGTGTAAGGACAGGACAGGAACAAGGTCTTCGGTTGCAGTAATCCCGTCATTCGTTCCATCCTACCTTACGGTTATCCCACAGTGCTCCCTTTTCTTGGAAACGTGATCGATAGATAAGACGTCGGGAGTCCTCGAAAATCCTGGCAAACGTGAGCAGTCAATACCGATAACGATAACGCAAGAACCGTGGGTTAGCTTGATGCTCATTTTTTCTTCAGTAATGGCGTCGGTGGAAGCGGTGGACATTTCAAGTTATTATTTTGGTGTTGTGTTTTGTTCATTAATGAGTAGAAATCTATAAAGGGAAAGTCTGATCAGGAGCAGTTTTGTTTAATTTTATTGGAAGCAACAGCTGCAGTGTTGCCGCAATGCCCGTGGTAGGGAGAACATTGGATGTAGTTTTCAAGTCCGTGATTCGAATGGTTACCGTCGCAAATGTATTTTAAGTTTCGAGACGTGAAATCACCTCATTACGCTAGTTTATTTGGTAATGAATCCAGTCGTTCGAATCTCCTAATAATTTTTCGCAAAAGGATTCTTGTGCGAAGATTTGGCCCAGCCTTTTATTTCAATGTTACTAAAACGTTTGTTTAGTTTTGGGTAAATGCATCCAAAGTTCATTGTATGCGAAATAATGCTTTGTTATCGATGGCATCAGCGTCCGTCGAATCTGCGCAACGTAACGCACTTACGGACTCGGTGATTGCTGATTTCGTATTATTCTCACAGCCTCATAGCCGCCGGTTGTGCTGAACTGTTGAAGCAACGACTGTACTTGATAAAATGTTGTACCCAGAGGGCTTAAATAACTAGATTCTAAGGAGTGAGTATTAAAAATGATAGTGTTGTTTTCCAAATAGACTAAAGGGTCTGACTATTTTCTACGATAACGTGTATTGGTTCTTTTCATTCTTCTGTCTCCGTTGGTGTGAAAGTATCACATTGAGTGGGGAGGATCTTCGGTAATTGTTTCTATAATCTGTGTCACTCTTTTTGTCTCGTGGTGATCTCCCATTGTGGGTGAAAAAAATTGTAATTAGAAAAAAAAAATCTTCCTTTAAATAAAACGCAAAGGGATTTTTTATGTGCAGTATCGAGCTTTTTGTCTTCAAAACAGCGGAAAATTAAGTTTTTGTCACGCTAATAACAATACAAATTTCCAAAACTTGTTACCTAATATGGATTTTCAAAATGTTTTGGTAAATAATTCAGAATTTTATCATGATTAAAGCGAACGCTGTTGCGTTGTTTATTGTGCGTAGAAACTTATCGCTTTTTATCAATAAAAGAGTAACTTGTGATATTTTCTACTGTTTCAAATGATTATTTAATCAAATTTCGATGAAGATCTTCATTATTTAGTACTTTTGTTATGCCTAAATTTTGGATAATTAGTTGAAGGCAAAGGTAATACTGTGTGATTCACATGGAACTGATTTGCACTTATACTCCACAATTTTTGTGGAGTTTTCGATTATAAATTTATATTTGTTACACAAATGTGCAAGAAATAAAAATGTTTTTTTTGAAGCTTGTAGAAGCTTGCATGTATAAAATTTTGCAATGAACGATTATTTTCATTTCCCATGCTTATTAATGGTAGCTAAATGGGATTTTAAGTTTTGGAAATCCTAACATTTTTATGCAATTTTGGATTTTTTGATTGGACTATAATATTTTGTTTTTCTCTCTTCAGGTAACCAATGAACGGATATTGAGACCTATGTGAAGGGATGCTTTTTTGCATGCGCCCGCTTTCCAACAGTCCAGGCCAACGTTTTGCCTTCCCTCTTCGCCTTGACTCCGGAAAGGTTGGTTGCGTTTCATGAATTTTTTTGTCTTCCTGTTTTCATGAATTGCTCTTTTTTTCTCGTAGTTAGCTCGAGCGGATTTTGAAATTTAATCCAATCATTGTTTTAATTTTGAAGTAGGAATTTATTGCTGTTATTGTTTTCGTGTCATAGCGTATTTTTTAGTACCTTTACATTTTCTATGTAGCACTTCCGGGCTCGTGTGACCTGAATGGGGGAAAACTCCTGGACAGATAAAATAATAGTAATTGTTGGTGTTTAAGAACATTTAATTGAATTGAAAATGCTCTTATTTGCATTTGAAATCGGTTCATAGGAATTGTAGTAAACCAACAAGAAATTTTCACTTCGTATGTTATTTGTACAAAAGTAGCACACAGGATGATTCGTTGGAATAATCTTCGCTTCCAATTAATTGCTCTTCATTATAGGAACATACTTACTGTCGAATTACTGTACTTTCGCCCTTTGTCAAATCCCGCCGAAACCTGTTACCGCTTCTATTTTCCTTTGATCCTCTACGATAGTTCTCCCGTCATAAATATGCATGTAAAAAATGTGGAAAGCACAGTGCGTTTAAAATTCGACCACTTTTCCTTTGAGCATGTTTTTACGGCCGACGTGAAGTTTTCCTTTGCAACGAAATATTATTTATGCACTACAGTCATTCCTAATTCATCTCGTTTTTAATATTAATGCACGGTCCTCTCCAGTAACGTTCACGCATTTTAATATATTTCGGTCAAACGAAAGGTTACATATTCTTATTGAAGGACTTAAAGACTTCAATAGTGGGAAGGAAATAAACTTAATGCTTTAAATCTAGCCGTCTGATTTCTACCTTTCCATTGTTGATTCCATAAAGGTTCTGGAAAGTGGTTAATACAAGGAATGACTTCGTGCATTCGCCGTAACATTTGCGAGTTTCTCATAAGCGAAATGGGTCGGGTGCGTTGGCAATTTCGTATCTTAACTCACGTTCCCAAAGGATGGCCAATTCCGTCTTGTTTCCTTCCTCTCTCTTTCGCACGTTTACTGATTTTTTCTTCGGTGACCTCTGTGGTGCGGTGATTGGCTTTTCTTCAAGTTCAGATGAGCCCCTTGTTATGAACTGACGTATCTGGAGATGTGATCGTAAGTTGAAATTTTTTTACTATACAAGACCACCGAATCGTTAGTTAATCCATTCTCGAACAGTCAATAAATTGTTCGGTTCTGTACCTTCATTAATTGAAGCTATCACTTTATTTAATATTTTCGGTTTAGTTGAGTTTACCTGCATTATCATATGTAATTTCAAATTGAATGGTTTTTTCCGTAACTGTGTTGGCGAGTAACGATAACCGTAACTAATATTTGAATTCCACTTGGTGGGAAACGTAACATTCTGTTAGGGTAATTGTGTTAGAACCCCTCTAGGGTCAGATGTTCTTATCTGTGAGAAATGAATTTCTTTGCGAATTACCTATTCAGTATTAGCACTAGAATAAGAATTTTTCCAGCACGAATTGTTCGCAATTTGAATTTTCAAATGCGGAGGAATTCAAGAGCCTCTCTCACTGGTATATCTTCATACGGAAGGAGTGGCAGCCTTAACTCGTTTATGGTAATTGTACCAGTGCCCTACCGCGAAGACTCGAGGTCATGGATTATTTAATGGAATCTCCCCCTCTAGTAGTGTCCGTGTGGAGAGCCCTTCGAGTTAGTACGCCGTCCGTACGACGCGTCGGATGTAACAGATATCGGAACCCCTTTAAAGCTCTAGAATTTAGCAAAATAGTGATGGCGCTGGTTATCTATACGTCCTTCCACCTTTCCCCAGAATCCCTCATGCCCTCAAAATTACCGACCCTTCGGTAATGGTGCATTTAACCCCAGGTGTGGGTCAACTTCCCTAATGGCTACTACGTACTAGCACCCAAAAGATATGTGCGCAGAAACTGATCAAGGGGTTGGTCGTCCTCCTGGGTCGCACGCCGCCGTTTTTAAACCTATCGCGCCATGCTAAGACTCATCTAATTTCTCCCAGGAAGTGTCTGCCGTTGTCCGCGGTCCCATAAATCAACCGTTCAAAGACCTCTTCGCACCGGTTTTCGTCCCCTTTGAACCCAATCCCCCGTGGATCCGAATCCCCCCGGAACACCCCTCCGGAAGATCACGTTCCACCCGTCGCTGCGCGCGCGAAACCCGGCGCGCTTTCTCCGGCACCCCACGGGCGCGTGACGCCGCCCCCCCATTTCCCTCCTTCCCCGACTTCCCATTCTCCAGACCGCGTGGGCGGGATGGGTCGACCCCCCGTTTCCATCTCTCCATTCACCCCCGGCGGGTGGGGTGGGGATAGCGTACTGTTGGGGGGGATGTTCACCCTCCCTTCGCTAATGGTCCCACGTCCCTCCCGTCACGATCAACGCCCCCTTTCCGATTCCCATGCTGCCCGGGATCCCCCGTGCAACGTCCCGCGTCCCTGCGTCTCCCGGCTGCCCATATCTGGAGATTCCAATCGCCGGTCTCTTTTCATTGGCGCGCACTGCATTGTTTTCGAGGGCGGACAATTTGCGATGTGGGGAGAAATCGGGGGAGCAGTTACCGCGGCGTGGTCTCGGGTGGCTCCAAATGGTGCGAGTTGGGATCTCTTTTGCTCTCTTCGCTTTCTGCGGTGACGCTAAGGGAGGAGATGGAATGGGCGCTGGCTCTTCTGTGGGCATTGTAGTCATGTCGCACCCTCTCCACGTATATCATCCTCGGGGGGTTAACATAGATTTTCTCCATTGTTTTTAGTTACAAATGGTTCACGGAGTGCGATCACGCCGCGATCGACGTAAGATAAAAATCGAGCCGAATCTTTTCCTTTGGATCATTTCGCACAGACTTCGTTTTGACTTTTAAACCCTTTTTGTGTTTCGGGAAATCGATTATTTTTAGGCCAGCGAAGGTTTATTTTAATCACGCTCCACGTATCATATTTGCCGGCGGAGAGGTTGCAGCTTACTTCGGGGAAAAGAGTGCGTAACTTGCTTGCTTCTTTTGTGTCAGGATTAAAATCGGAAGAAAATTTTGGGACTAGTCTGCGGTGAAATTGCAATGAATTGGGCGTTAGTACTCGTGAGAGAATGCCGAAGAGCGAAACTAAAACGAATTAAGAGATCAGAGAATCATCACCCCTTAGGACTATGCGAAATATTTCTAAAATTGATGGCGATGATTGCGAAATATTTTGTTTTCTTAAATCCAGAACGATGCCTTTTTCTCCTAGACTACAGGGGGGGACAGATCGTGGGTTATATTAATAGGTATGGACGTGTGAGAGCCTTATAAAACGGTATGCTAAAGCTTGAGATACGGATCGTGTCTGTGGGAGGCTTTCCTTTGGATCGCTATCTGGGAGAAGAGAAGGCGCCTGCAGCAACTGTTGCCTTTAAGGGAATTTGCAAGGCGGGACTGACCAACGTGGCTACCGAAGAATAACTGTGTCTAAGAGTTTCCAGCCATTTTTACTTGAAAAGTCATCAGTTATCCGCTCACCTGCACTCGGTCGATCTGAGATTGCTTTATCGCGGATTTCACCGACTGGGTTCTCATAGATTCTGAACTGTTAACGGGAGACTGAAATACACTCCTTTAGAAAAACTTGTTAGCACTATGCTTTCATTCCTTTGTCTCTCGATGACCGCAAAAATGGCGAGAAAAAATAGTAAATCCACTGCAGATTAAGGGTTTTTTTTGGAAGATTAATTGGGGAGATTTGCGTGCAATGCGGTCATCTCTTAAAGTTGCATTCCACATAGGAAATCTATTGTTGAATATTTGCGCGATAATTTCGCGCCCTTGATAGTGCGTGTATTTTAATTCCTTTTTTTAACTCGCACAATTAACCATATATATTTTCAATTTTTTTGTATTTCATCAGTTTATATCTTGGTGAAACTAATTCGCCGTGATAACCGGAATCGCCATTCATTATTTGTTTAAAAAAAAAAGAGTTAAGTGTGTTGAAGGCTCTTTTCGTGAGTTAAGCAAAAAAAAGGCGTAAAATATCAAACACCTTTGGATTACGAGATGATGAACTTGATGATAATTTCTGTTGCAATGCCAGGATTCTTCCTTCAGTTTCGATCAGTCACTGTCAAGGGAGAAGATGACGTCCGTTTCATTTAGTATGAATAATTATTAAACAATTTCTGGGGTAATACCATTGGCAAAATGTGTAAATGGTAGCTCGTTTTCTATCGATCTTCGACAATCATACAAGTTGTCTTGAGAAGGTGTTACTACTATTTTACTAGATATGAGGCTCTTGCTGAAATTACTTTCGATCCCTGGACGGTCAGGTGGTGTTGCATACCCGATATTAGTCCACGTGTCCACGCAGTTACCTCAAACGTGACAAAATCATTCCGCCCCCTGATCGATGCTGGTACGCCTGCCTGGCTGGCTCTGTAGGTATAATAATTGGACGACCCATTTTGTTTGCTGTAGTGCCCCTTTGCCTCCTATACTTTGTTAGTTGTCGGGAGGTATCTGTGTACTTCCTCGCCACGACTGACTATCTCAGTCCTACACTTCCCTTGCGGGTGTTCGCCGACGTCTCTGACCCTCTTTTGAGTTGGGAGGTTTGGTAAAAAGGCGATTCCACTTGCCCATTTCCTGTCTCTTGTCGGCGGTCTGAAAAAAGTAGTTTTGTATTATTCTGATATGTCCGCTATAAAACTTCAGAGGACGTACGTAACTTGTGCCGCCGAAACGCCACAGTTGCATCCTAAAAGATGAGACGAATTTTCGTCAGCGAAGTGTTTGATTTCTTTTTTAAAGATTGTTGTATTTGCTTTCATTTTATAAGGTTAATCAAACGTTGAAATAACATTATAGATTCAAGGGGGATGGTAGTCATCTTCTCCGAGGTTTCTCGTAAACAGATCCCATTCAAAATTTCCCCTTCTCTCTCCTTTCTCATCCCATTATTCCTGTATCCTAACTCCCTGTACTTCGGAGAATATTCTCCTTTTGCAGACGTGACGTTCGTGCGAGGCGGGAAATCTCCCATTAGAATCCCTCATTAACCTCAACCCCTGACCTGAGGTTACTTAGCGGACCAGCTAAACCCCATTATAAATCTCCCTTTTCCGTTCTCATGGATTACGGGTTGGTACTTACGCATACTTAATGTAGGTACTTATTTGGTACAGCTTCGTCCTAGCCGGGAATATTTGAAAGGGATTTAATCGGGAAAACTTACCGGCTAATTTGCCGAGATATGCGGTTCATATTAGCCATTTTTACAATGAGTATAGTGACGTTATTGAAGGATTGGGGCTGGTGATTATTAAGGGCGATGGACAAGTAAGGCTCTGGATGTTTTCATAATGAATGATAGGCCGCGCTCTTCTCAAAACAGACTGAACGCAGCGTACTTACTTCTAAATTACTTCTAAATTACTACTAAATAATACTTACGTCTAAATTAGACCACAAAGGAAGAGTTCGAATACTTTAAACATATTTCAGACTTCCTACTCATACGAATACTAATATCGTGAATAGATAAATCGACTTTTGACTTTCTGTTTGGCAAACTTACTTCCTACTAGAAGGGATAGTTTGAAGAAGAAGGCTTCTTTCTCACAATGTGGAAAATTTTTAAATTTCGGGTTTATTAAGGGTTTATTAAATAATAGGATGAGAGCTGTCGAAGAGTTGTCACTATTTTGACAGAGTCTTGTTTAGAGCGTGACCAATCAGCGACCACTACCGTTTTTTTCGGACTATTTCTTCACAGCTGTATGAGATACTGTAAATGATTGTATTTCTGACGTGCATAATTGAGTGTGGTTATTTGCCTGCTAGAGAAGTTGTTTATCGAATCAGATTCATTTGCGGATTTGAGTTGTTGAAAATTATACATGCGTTGGCACATTTTAATAACATACCGTCAAATGTGCCCTTCAAGTCTGTCTTCCAAAAATACGCTCGCAAATTAAAATTGATCTCGCTCGTTGCGATTGGTAATTAGTCATAATAGTCTAGATTCGCATTGGGCACTGCACAAGATAATCTCGGCAATCGTACATGTTTCATGTCATCAGCAATTATTTAAAGTGAGCATGCCAATTTGTCACTCGTGACCGTGACTTTCTAGGACGAGGTGAAATGAGGAGGAATTCGCATGAGTGTATTCCCCTCTCCTATCCAGAAATGATTAAAAAAATGACGATGCGTAGTTCGCGGACATATTCTTGCAAAAAGTACATCCCCATCTCATTTTGATTGACTCATTTAAGAAAAGAATCCATGGTACGCGTACTCTTCGGAACTCGTCCAAATTAGCCTACAATTGGAATGCTACGGGTTGCGGTCCAGGTCATGGATATTAATTTGCATTGCTGGTATTCCGTTATATCTGGATCTTTGAGTTGAGTTATGGTGGCAGAATGCTGCACGAAAGTGCCTAAAGTATTTTAAATAAAAAATGAGATATTCCAACAAAAAGGAATTAAACAAAAAATTGGAAGATATGAGAAAATGGTATTTACTCGGGGATAAGTATTTTCAAAATTTTTTAACAATATGCGTGTGCTTGGATATAAATATGCACACGCACATACGGAGAATAGTGTATGTATGAGGCATGTAGAAAAAGTATGGGCCATGTCATTTATCATGACTTAAATTAAGCATGCTTATTTGTTTTCTTTTGTTTACTCTTTGCGTGTTTGTCTTAGAAATGCCGAATATTTGCGCAAGTATAACGGATGATAAGCATTCAACGTCTATCCCATTAATGATGATAACGTTTTAGGTTAATCAGTTCTCGAAGAATTCTAGTAATTTTTTATGGTTTTTATGTTATTGAGAGGGCATTGGGTTTTACGAACACCGAGTTGAAAACAGGGCGTTAGCAAAAACCAAAACTATGGTATCTGGTTTGGCGATACCAGTGACACGGGAAGCAATGAGGGATGAGTGTATAAAAAATACGTGCCTCCTCCTACCCATCAGGTAAAATGGAGGGCATTTCCGTTCCGAGAATCGGGGAAAAGTTACGAATGAGAATTCATAAAATAAGTGGTGCCCTGATTTTACGTAGGGTACTGGCGAATATTAGAGGTGGATTAATCCAGTGATTGCAAACCTTATTTCAAGCTTGGGTTGTCATTTGTTATGAATAAATTATCACTAACACGTGTCACACGGTTAGTGATCGGAATGCTTAGTCTTACGCTTGCCATTGTGAATTCAGAACTTCTTCTAGGTATACGAAAATTTTAGGTATTTACTACTATGTGCTATTGCATTTACAACAATTGAAGGTAAAATGAATGATTGAGCATATAAAAAATTCGACATCGGAAATAATGGATACGAGAATCCAAGTAATACCTAGGTATGCGATTAGAAATACGAATACTAGTAATAATTGGAATTTTTTGGTAAAAATGTCATGGTTAGCCAATAATTTAGATATTTCTGCCGATTGTATTTAGTATAGTCTAATCGGTAATGACATATATTAAATAAAATATGTGATTCAGATTTAATGATATATCTCTCAATATTGCCAGTTGTTAACGAAATGTACAAATATACACCAATTGTTAGGATTTACTCCTGATTGGATAAAAAGTACTTGTAACTCTGAGTGAGTAACTTTAGGGATAGGGTCTCAGTGAAAGTAATTGGGAAGATTAGATCGTAAAATTTCCCTTCCTTTGTGTTTTTTTTGTATTCTGTTTTCTGTCAACAAAGCTTCTCCAGGTTCGTCATCCCCTCCATATCACCTTACCTACTCCCATCCCTCTGGCCCTATCGCCTCCTCGTTTTTCTCTCCCATGTCGTTTTAATGGATTTTCTCATTAAGTCCTACCCCCATTTATACTCGGAATTCGCAATCATTTAGCGCCCCCGGTGACGAAAGTGCACCTCCTTTGAGTTTCTCATCTTGACTGGAGGTCCTAGTTCTGTTTTGTGCCGCTTCCGCCGTTTTTATTATTACATTTGGTTCCGTGGGAGGGGGGACAAAATAAATTACGAGTTCATTTTTAAGTAGGCTAATGTTTCAGAGCATTGTAAAGTTAAGGAATTCACATGAGAAATAAACTTTCAAATATATTGGGACCGCATATGGTCTACCTCATTGTGATTAGGGATTAAATTTAATGCTAGCGATACATGAAATTTTGCAGCTTTTCTGACTCAGTTTACCTTCGTTAAAGATATAAATAATGGAGACGTTATTTCCTGCGCTAGTAATTTTGTTCGTGATGTGAAGGCGCCAGTTGTTATGTACGAATCTCAGAGACGCGGGAACCATCTCTTATGGTTGATGTAAAGATGCCGCTAGACAATAAAATGTGGAAGTTCTGAGTACGTAAAATATGGGAAGTTCATGGAATCAGCATTTTTGGCGCCTAAAAATCTTTAAAAGAAAAAATATTTGCCACGATAAATGAAAAATATTTATATTTTGGAACTAAAACAATTCGGTAACACACCAAGTAATTGTTGCTAAATTGGTTTCGAAATGATTAGGCTTTCTACGTTAGCTATAAATATAACTATGTAGATGTGTACTAGCGGAATGATTACCCGTAGGGCAAAGATCAAATTATGAAAATGGCATCTATGTACGACTCCGTGACGTATTCTTTTGGCACATCTGCATGAAACATGGTATAACTGATCTAGTTTTTATTACCACGTACTATCGAGAAAATCATAGGCCCAAACCTAATTGCCCTAGTGAACTTAATTACACCATCACGACCGTATTGTTTCGACGTATGTAAGCTGTGGTTAACATAAGTAAATTCATCTCTCCCCAGAATAGTAAGAAAGATTTTTGACATCGTATCTTTGCCACACAAGTGTTTTTGACGACCAGCAAAATGCGTATATTAGTAACATTATATTATGTTATCGAAAGAAAACGTTTTTTATCGATCGAATAATTAACTATAATATGTTTAGTTTTTGTTAAACCATTGCTTTATTTCATACATTACAGTGGATTTTACGCGTATTTTTTAGCTTTATTTTTATTGGCACGTTGCTGTGGCATTCACTGTGGATGTTACATACTCTTGGAATCTCCATGCGATTGTTTTAGGTTAAGTAAAAGAATAATGCTTAATGATCCAAAAATGTGAAAAAGCTCAAAAATCGCATTGTATTGTATCAACTATTAGCTTCTGGCGTGTGTTAGCTGCATCGGGAAGGAACAAATTAAAATGGAAACGGAACTTTGTTTTCCTGTTGTAATCCAAAACCTCTCTTCTGAGATTCTCTCGCATTCATTTCCAGGTTGATGGAAAATAATTTTTCATCCCATGTCCGATTTCTCTGAAAGCTGGCTTTCTGAGCGTGTAAAATAATACTTACGTTTTTGCCTCCAGAACTAACGAATGCCCTTTTATTTGCTTCCACTTGACTCCATTCCTTCCTGCGAGCCAAGTGACCTCTGTGATAAATGGATTAAAGATTTGTTCTCCTCTTTAACTTCCAAGCTATGAATTCATGGTCGGTAGAAAGTTGGCGGTGGCGTAAAGAGAGTGTGGAGATGATTGAAAAAAATACTCTGCGGATATGCAGACGCATGTTTCCAGCTTCGTGAGTTACATTTTCTCGCCATTAGCCTTGAGTTACCGTATTGACTGTTCACTTGCATACAGTGGTACTCTCGAATACCATCAGGTAAATAGAAATTAGGCCGATTTCACGATTTTCTCGGTCTCTATGAGTTGGGCTGAGATTATTCATGTTGTTGTTCATGGTCCCAGTTCAGTCTACTTATTCGGCTTTTTAATATTTTATGTAATAAACATCTTGTTTCCATAGTGAATAATCTAGTATTATTAATCATATTATGAGTGCCAGCTGTAATACGTAGTTGACGACATTAAAACACAAAATGCAGGTCATGTTATTGCATCTATTCATTAATAGGGATTACGAAGACTGCTTGAATAATGTCTCGGTTGGGGTGTGACATGTACTTTAAGGCCATATTGTGCGAAAGGAATAGTATTTTTCTTCTGAAAGGCTAGGAACGCCTAGTTTTGACAGATGGAATAAGTTATACAGTGAGAGTTATATTAAGATCTACAGTGTTTCAATTTTTTACCATGAAGCAATTACACAAAGTTACGCCTGAATCAATTACTTTTAGATGAAATAAGCTTATCTCCCTTGGAATTGTCTTGTTTTCTCAACTAGTAGGCGCGTAATGAAAGTGGAAAAGAATACAAATCTAAATCTTCATTTGGAGAAAGCCGTAGCGAACAAATCATGCTAACAAATTACTCTCCGCATTTAGAAGATGCTTACATGGGGGAATCGCAATGGATATCCAATGCTGAAAATCATTTGTGAGAGCAAATAAGTGGTTTCTAAAGACGAGGAGTTGATACGCATAAACGAGGCGCAGTTATTATCTCGGCTTCACGGAGGTGAGTGAATATAACTTTGGCGTAAAATTTTTTGAAAGGAAATGCGTTCCCTTTCGCGTCGAACTCTTTTCGTTGCCAGAAGACACATTCCACTGCCCATCAGACCCATTTCCTTCTCTCCATTCATTTTGCACTGTATTATCTTTGATTTTCTAAATCGGTTCCATGCTCCTCGTCCTTCAATTCATGATTTGATGACCAAGCGTCTTGGTAATGGAACCGCAGGAGAGCGAATGTACGATGTATCATTAGAAAGGTTGTTTTCGGGTCGGAAAAGATGTTTCAAATTCATATCGTCTTTGTTTTAGTTTCCTTCGACCACATAGAGGCAAGAGAGTTTGAGATTATTAATTTTGTTGTAATGGAGGTGGTAATAGTAGTTACAATTTTATGAATTTCTCCTCTTTAGTGTTGAACTAAAAATTTTTAATTCTTTTTCATTTCTATTGTATGGAAGGAGTTTAAGGTTTTTTTTTGCAAATGGTGAAATATCTGGATGCTCCCTAATTTTTTGCAAATTCCATTACTTAAATTATTTGTGATTTAACATTTTTTTACTCCACAGTTAAAGCGAGATTTTTATTTAACGTTCGATTTTGTGTTTCATTATTAATATATATCCTTATTAGTCGATTTATAGTCTAATATATAGAGCAGGTTGTATCTAAACACTACGGGTTCTGTAATCTACTGTGGAATAAGCTGCCAGACATGCCGTAATACTTTCGAGAGACACGCTGTGTCTATAAGGTGCACGAAATTGGATAATAAAATACTGAAAATGCGCAGTAATACATTGAAAAAGGGTTAGAACTGCAAAGCTACAGGTGCGCAATTGTAGGTTCAAATGAGTGGTATTCACCGCGTACAGTAAGTTGACGTGTATATCATATCGGGTCTAAATTTAAAGACACACGGGTGCTGCCTTGAAAAAGCAAGGTTCAAACTTGCTGAATAATTGTGATGAAAACGTCCATGAGGCATATTATATCTTTTTAACCAGAGTCGTCAATGGATGTACTGCGAGTATGAAATCATCGAAGACAATTAATTGAAGAATGAATCAATGTTTTTTGTTCAGCATAGAACCGTATAAGTAAACCGCAAGAGGGCCTGCAAGCGACTGAATTCTATGAAAA
This sequence comes from Hetaerina titia, assembly GCA_037158775.1. Classification (NCBI taxonomy): domain Eukaryota; kingdom Metazoa; phylum Arthropoda; class Insecta; order Odonata; family Calopterygidae; genus Hetaerina; species Hetaerina titia. The sequence continues at coordinate 48,574,907 of CM073773.1, read as the reverse complement.
AAGTACTTCAAGAATATAATGTGAGAATCATCAAGAAGAAAACTAAAATATTTGTGTTCGAAAGAGGGAATATGAAGGCAGATATCGCAATGAAAGGGTGGAATTGGGGTAACTAGAATCTTTCATCTACCTGGATAACAATATCACTTTGGATGAAGCATGTTCCAACCAAACGATATAAAGCGAAGAATAGCTCAAGATAAGAAGACGTTCATGAAGAAGAGGCTATCATGGTCAAAGAACCTGAGGTTGCAAACAAGGAAATAGTTCGTCAAAGCGTTCATAGTGAGCATGGCACTCCTCTGATCAAGGGCATCGGACATAAAGCAGTATACCAGCGAGAAATTGAAGCCTTTGAAACATGATGCTGGAGGAGAATACTGAAGATTAAATGGTCTAAGTGAGGAACGAGGAAGTATATAGAAGAGCAAAAGAAGAAATAAGTATATTGAGAAGTCTACGCGAAAGAAGAACTGCAGTACGAGTATAATATCGTCTATGAAAATTAGAGTTCGTAGATGGATTGGACAACTCTTGAGGCATAATTAAATATAATAAAATTGAGAAACATAACAGAAGGGAAGATCCCGCAAGGATGACCACAAGACCAGTGCATATGGCACTGTGGTAAAACAGAGAAGCTACCGGAGGGGAGATAAAAAATTAACACCGAATTGGGAAAAAATCGGAGGCTGCAGTGAAACAAACTTAGGCTTGAAATGCTCATGATTATTATACAATTGAACATTCTCTATTTTTTTTTTGGAAACGATGTGGATTTTGTCAAACCCTAACCAGGAAATGTGGACCATTGCTAATTATTTTGGGTTGGGATTTTGTCCTGTTTTTCTAACGGCACTCAAATATCAGGTTTTTGTCGTGTAAAAGATGGAGGTGCGGTGAGATCTTGAGCACGTGAAGAACGGAAGTTGACGAATTTCCTCCAGTATCGATAGGTCCCTAGACTACACGTGCGATAGCCGTTTCCTTTTTGTGTAGGCAGTAGTTTTCTGCCATGGTTGCATTCGGCATTTATATGTTTCACCCACGCGATGGGCAAATCAATTTAGTTCTTCAACGTCGCCTAAGTTTCGCTTCTGGATGTCGGAGCCGTCGACTTGCGACTGACTCACTGGTGCGTGCGTAAGGGGTTGATTTACCGACCCCTTTTTCTTAATCGCCCTTAACCGAGCACGAGGCATGGCATAAAGAACGTTTCGACGGCTCTTAAACATTCATTACTTCCTCAGACGACTCTTGGCCTACCCTACTTAACGCTCCCCATCTCTCAAGGTGCTTTTACCTCTCTCCCTTCCGTCACTAAAGCCAAGCACCACGGGTGAGCGTGTGCATATGTACTCGCCGTCCCCCTTTTCCTCAAACACCATTCCACGCTAACCGACCCTGTCTGTGTGCCTAAATACTTTCCGTGTCTGTCGTGTTTTTTGACGCCCGTTGCAAATTGGATTTTGATTGATTGTCATCTGTCCTTTTTTTTTGGGGAGAATCTGTCGAAGAGGGTTTATTTACAGCTCGGTCTAATTCACTGAGGCGGCTATCGTTGAAATGAATGGAAGTGAGTGATGTTCCTGAAAATTATGCTCTGTAGAATGATAGGTTGTACTGATTCCTTTTTTTTTCCTGGCCGTCGTCCCTCGATAAAACATCAAGAATACGAGTGAATATAAAGTTTTTTTTCAGATAAAGGGAGACCACTTACAGAGAGCTTAATAAACTCACGGTTGAAATACGTTCAAATTAAGGAAGAGTTGTGAGCAAGTACTTAGTAAGGGAAAACTATCGGAAAAATGTGAGAACTATCTTAGGTGTATTTATGTGATATACACAAACGGAAATGAAGAGGGACCTGATGTAGATTAGGTTGCTCGATTTTGTTTGGAGTCTCAAGTTATTTATATGATAGCTGTGTCCATCCAAAAACCTACCTTAACCGTAGATAACCTTATAATAATAATAATATATATATATATATATGCAAAAATATATACACGTGTGTTTATTTATAAACAATTGAATTTTTTGAATGCTATAGGAGATCGGAAAAGGGTTAAACGTGTATTCTAACATTGTTGTGGCCAAGTTACGCATTTAATAAATCCGAATTGAAAATATTGTTTTCTGTAAAATAATTTGGCTGGTTTAATGTTTACTTCATTACTTCACCTGGATGTACCAAATCTTTAACTTTGCACTAAACCTCCGGTTAAATGATGGGAAATATCAGTCCCCACTGATGTAATAAGGAATACTCGTGCTAGAGTAAAATTATATCTTTCATGTGAGTTGTAATTTTAACCATACGGACAACATTATTTCTCTCGTTGGAAAACTTCGCAAATCGATTCAGCTTTGTCACCATTTCTCATATTTTTAGTATTTTAATATTGATTTGCCTTAAATAACCACTATTGGTTATTTAAGGTAAATATTGGAAGGCGTATCTGCGAGACTTGGGTTGATTAGTGCATACATTTTGTGTCGATTCCAACGTTTCCTCTTTGTCATTTGTAGGATCTTAAATGCCTAATATCAGCGGCCATTGAAATGCCTCGCTTTCAGGTCAAGAGATACCTATTTGTCTTTCGTTCTTCACTAAAAAACCGCTGTCCCCGATGAATTTTGCGTGTAAAGTTGTAGTGTGATTCGTGATTCGCTTCTACTGCATTAGGAGGCGCTAATGATGACATTTATCGCTTCGGGTGCCTTGGGATAGGGTAATCAATCTAGTCGCCCTCCATAAATCGTTCACCCGCTTGAGATGACTTTGCCTCTTTCTCTCTTCGATCCACAGATTTCCTCATAGCCGTAGTCGACTTAGTGGAAAAGCTGCAAGAAGTAAGCCGCGTAAAACTTAGGCTTCACAAGTATTTAATCTATTTTTGAGAAGCTTTATGAATGGTTCAAAACGTTTGAATCAGCTGACAAGGACTGTAATGACTCTGGTAGCGTTATAATCATGTATGATATCCACTTAAGTTGTCATATGAAGGTAATGCGGAATATGTCAGTTGTAATTTACCGATCCGATTATCATACTTGTCGATGTTACTAACTTTTGATGATGAAAATAGTTTAGAGTGTCAAACCTATGGTATTCGGATTGCTCTTACCGCAAAATATATGGTATGCTTTCCCTGAAATTATGTATTGATTCATGGAAAACTAAATTTAGTTCTTTCATTTTTGTTCTATGAAAATTTTCGTTTGGCCCCAGAGCTCTTTTCATTGTACGTCCTTCTTTGGTACTACGGTGTCAAAGTAAACCGCGAGAAAGGTCGATCTTGGTCAAATGATAGACGATAGTCAATCGTTTAGTTTTACCTTCAAACGTTTCCTATTCCAATTTCATCTCGGTCCAAATTCATCGTGGATAGGTTCCCTCGAGCGGTGCCATTTATCTCTGTCCAGTGAAACAGATTCTTCCCCACTTTTCAGTGGGTTCTTTTTTTTCTGGTTGCTAATCGCCGTGCTAATAAGTCTTCGTCTTCATGTGGGAAATCGGCCAAGGTATTTTATTTAGATCAAAGAATCAGCCTTTGTAATGCTATTATTACTTTCGATTTATCATAAGTGAACGATTGGTCGTCGAATTAGTCCGTTGAGTAATGCGAGTTCGTGATCGTGGACTCAAATGTCCTCCTCGGATATGGATGTGACTATAGTTATAGTGATTCTCCCCTTTAGGAAAGTATATGTATTCTCGGATTCCCATGTCACATAAAGGTTACCATGATGATTGGCAGCTCGAGAAGAAAATAGACGCTTGGTGTGGGTGAAGTTTACATTGAATAGCGCCCATAACTGGATGCTTTTTAAAACCTATCTAGTTTTTTGCGCATTTGTTTAAATAAATCTGATTGTGTTATTCACTAGAAGAGAAATAATTGTAAAAGGCTGCCAAGCAGTCAAATAGGACTGAAAGATGTCACACGGGGAAAATGCCACCAATATTTGCTGTTGATGTTATTTTTATCGTGGCAGGTGGCTGCATATTTTATGTTTTTTTTTAGTATCCCGGGTGTTTTCACTGCGGTGACTCTCATTGAACATTCAGCACCCTCTAGTGTGGCCACGCGGATATTTTTCGAAAAAAAGCACGAATTACTTTCCGTGGCCACATGGGAGTCCAGAATGGTGTGATGCATTATCCTATGAAACTTATTTACGTATTGCTAACGATGAATTTATCGGAAAACTTATTTCAATCGCCTAATGTGGATCACCGTTTTTGTTTGGAGCTTTAATAGGGCTGAAGTTCGCAATTATTTAATTTCGTATTTCATGGTGTTATTATTCGTTGGCTGTCAGACATTATATCTTGATTTTTCTTGTTTGCCAACTGATTCATAAAGACTGTATCGTGGTGCACGAGGTGTGATGTTCGGTGTCGTGAGGGAAAGCAGCTCTCCGGGGAGGTAGTCGTGCCGCTCTTGTAACGCGTCGAGCTTCGGGCTTCCATTTGGACTCTCGCCGCAGCATCACGGTCGACGAGGTAACACCGAGACGAACGAGTTTTCCGACGGTTCACTTGGGCCAAATTGCTCCGAAATCTTTCCTCGCGGGCTTCCTCTGCAGCTTGTGCACCTGCTGAGATGGGTATGCGATGGCGACGCTTCTCGAAAGTCTCGAGCTCACTTCGCAAGTGGTGCTAAAAAATTCAGACTGAAATGAATAAGAAGATTGCTCCAACTGATGCTTAACTTTCGCGGCCCGATTATTCGTTAGAAGACTCGATTTTCCGACCTAGAAATTTATTTCTCTTTCACAATGTAAAGAGTGTTTATGAAAATTTTATATATATTTGAATGAATGAGTTATGTACGAGTTAAGGGCAATTACTGGTACAATTTTATGAAGAATGTACGTACGGAAGGTAACTCTTTTTGTCTCGACTTTAGTCTTGGTAGTTAAAAAATTATGATATGAAAATTACTTTTCAAGCATCAGTATATGTTGCTTTCGGTAAATAAAGCTCAGATGTACCAATTATCTAAGGTTCCGTACTGTTAATTCTTAAAAATACAATTGCGTTTTTGTACAAAGGTTTCAAAAATCTTTACAAGTATCTGAAAAGAAGACGTCCAACAAAGTATTGTCAATCAAATTGTAGTTGTTTTCTACCCACGCGTTTGATGAGTTTCGTTTAGATTTTGATCTGCCTATGCAAAGTGCGCGTTGCAGATGGTTATTAATGCTGACTATTTTGCGATTTGCGGAACGAAGTAAGTCATCATAAGAAAATAGATGAAGAGTTGTATCTGAAGCATGCATCGCATGGAAGTCATTATTTTGGGATAAACGATATCTACATGCCGCCCTTTTTAATCGACTTATTTTCTAAACTGAGTTCATGGTTCAACTTTGAAGTAATAGATTTAAAAAAAACCCGACGAATTTCGCAAACTGCTGTATGCCTGAATGGGTTGCAAGGTCGTGGAAAGTTCTTCAGGCATCTTTGAATGTATCTTTCTGGAAAAAATCGTCGCTTCAAAATTTAGTAGAATTTTGTTAGTGTGAAGTTTTGGATTCCAGATATAATTGATTAATTTCAAGTGGTGGGTATACTTGGAAGGTCTGGATGTAGCTTGGGTGAACGTTCTTAGAAATTAAATAAATAAAAGTTTGGAGATCCAGGGAGACAAGCTATCGACGAGCTGGTTGGCATGCTGGAAATTTTTCATGGCTCTATAAATGCCGCTTGAACAATTTTCTATAAATGAACACAAATTGGCGGTGCTAGTCAGGGTTATACTTAACTATACACGTACAGAGGCCATTGATTCCTACAGAGAGGGCGATTTCTGGTGTCCTGGCCACCATCAAGGTAGCAAGATACCAAGCTTTCCCAAAAAAACGCATATAATTCCATGAGCTAAAACAATTCAGCAGCTAACCGTTTTGAATATTTAAGATCGTCTTTCCATCTTAGAGATGCCTACCTGAATACGGACCATCAATGGGTTCAGACAGAGGAGACGATTGCCGTCCTTGGCCTTCCCCCTTTCCCTCGCTGGTGACGTTCCTGGTCACGTGTTAAAGGAAAAGGCATTGAATTTGAACTACCCACATCATATTCAACTTCAGCTACCCGTGCGAGCATTGCGTCATTCTACTAATGTATTGTTATTTATGCAATATCCTTCGATTAATATTTCCTGACGTATCTCATTTTGAAAACTCCCATTAATAGTTTCTATAAGATCAGGTTTTCTTGTACAGAAGAACTACTTCTAGTCTGCAATGCTCCGGACGTTGTCACAATAAAATGGTTTTGACCAATTGTTCTGATCATTAGGTGGTGCAGACTCGCAGTGGTCTGTCGTAGATTTTATAAAAATCCCATTTCATTTTTATTCTACGGCTATTTTGTGTTAGAATAAATTATAGTTACCTGATTAATTTCTTCTAGCCTAGTTTTTTAATAACTGCTTGGTAATCTAAAACATCACCTCAAGTAAGGGGATGAATAAGGGGATATCGTGATTGTGTTTTCCAAGGTCTTCGCGAATAGTGAACATTTAAGAAGTGAAGTTTAGGTGGCATTATTAAGTAATAAAAATCTCATTTTTCAATATGTGGCTCAAATAATTCAGGGCATAAATTCAAGCCACACTCTTTCCAATAGGGAAACTGATCTTTTCATTTCCCAAGCGGGAGTAGACAGTCAAAATTATGAGTAAAAGGGACATTGTTGTGATATCACTTGTAGAATTATTAGTTAAGTGGGATTTTATCATTAGTAGAAATAATAAAAGAGCGTCTCTACGCGATGGTACGTAAAAAGTCGCTTTTATTGATTGATGCATAAAAAAATATTTGTTATTTCGGATATACGAGTGCGCATTATGCGCACTCTTAATGACTATTAAACGATTTAAAAAATTGCAGTATACACGTAGATTTTCATTTATTTCCTAGACATCATTATGGAAAGTGAATTGTGCTGGGAGTTGCGATTGCAAGTAATCCGCAATAATGACATGGAGGGATTAAGAGGTAGGTGATGATGACTTGGGAAATCATTCTAAATGGCATTGACGCTATTGCGAATCATCGGAGAATTGGAGTTGCTGATTCATAACGCTAATGCCTATCAAATTATTATACTATAGTATTACCTTTTGATGTTTTATTAGTCTTTATTACTTCGTACTAATTTCGAGTAGGATGGGATCTGTAATGAGTCCCTTATCATATTAGAATTTTAATATTTTTTAATTAATCGGAAGACTGCTGTCTGGTCTGTTGTTGTTTTACAATTAGGCACTATACCATGTTATAATTCTGACATTTGGACGTAATTTATTTGGAAGCTACTCACGTAAGATGATAATTGCATCAGTGTCAAAACGTGTTCCCTTTTTTCATCTTTATTTAATATAAGCAGATACCTTTTCCCCGCCAAATCGCTGATTTTTCGACTCCGTTCTTATTGTCATGAAGAATAAAAATACACTTTTAAACCAGATTTGGGTATTACGCATGAAATATTTAGGTATTGAGTTGCTCATTGTCGACTTTCTTTTACTATCGCAAATGGTATCCTGAAGGGGTTGACACTTAACACCGCAATAACATATTTTAAGTGAAGGAAGGGGATCGTCACGAAGCACGGCTCCTCGGTGAACTATGGACCTCCTTCCGTCACGCCACTTTCTATTGATCAGATTGAAAGGTGTAGTGGAGCCTTCTTATACATCTTAAGAACCGAATTATTTCCCTTTCCCTCCGCGTGGGAAATGGGCTCTTTCGGTGGGGGTCTGAGTATACGAACACGAGGCGTTCACTTGGAGATAGCAACTGGCGAATTTTGCCTCCGGCGTTGAAATAATGGCGTTTGCGGTCTGCAGTTGTACGTACGCAGCTGACCATATGTTCTCGAGGTACCTACCAGTCTCTCCAATCACCCAGGCTTGTGCTCGGAGTTTTTTTTGTTTCCTAATTGATGTATTTTTTGCCACAATTTACGCTTGTTTATTGTTTCCCATTCATATTCGTCAAATTCTGCGTATCCCCTGAGATAAATAGCATATTAAGTCTTCGCTCATTTCATACCCCTTATATCGTATTTGTAAATATGAGCGCACTCGAAGGCGGGCATTCTATTTTTTTCATTGTTTTAGTTGCAGTCATATAATTTGCGTGGTGGGAATTATTCCGACATCATCAAAACGTTATCCGTTTCCTGCCAAGTATACATGGAGGATGTTGACGAATAGAGTAAGATAATTTAAATTATTTCTCCCTAGTGTGAAAAGCAACGCCATCCGGCCCTCGCGGGATGGTATTTTATTAGGCGTTAAGGAATAATATATGCTTGAATTTCGAACGTTCTATTCGGAACCATACGATTTAAATAAAAAATGCGGATTCCAGAATCAAGGTTATTATATTTTGACACAAAAATAATGCATAGTGTGCAATTTCATTCAAAATGTTGATGATTGCCATTAAATAGAAATGCTTGTGAAATTCGTACGCTCGTCGTCTTTTGCCGGCTGTTTTTTGGGTTGCTTTAACAGTGCCAAGGACATATGGGGCATTTAGTGTATTTGGTTCGGTGTATGTCGAGATGACGTGGTAGCCTGGTGGAAAGAGAGTTTGGCTGTAGACCGAGTTCATATCCGTGGGAAGCTTTGAACAGCCCCATATTACCAAACAGTACTATTTTCTGGGCACTTGAACTTTCCTTGAAACTTCGTGTGACACAGGGAATGGAACTGCCTCCCCCCCTCCGTATCCTAAATGCATGAATTTCAAATGCTTTTAGTTTGAGTTCTGCCATCACCTGTATAACCAATCTTCGGATAGATTGCGTTGGATATGAAGAGAGCGGTATGAATTAGGGAAAGGATTGGGAGTGAAAGGAAGGTTGTCGTCGACATAGAATCACACACTAATAACGAAAGGTTCTCATTTTGGCATGCTTATTACAAATTTGATTGTCCAGACTTTTTCTGGAAAAATCTTTGGAAAAAGACTCAGATCGTGTAAAACCGAGGTATGTTAGTTATCAAGAGAAACTTGAACATTCGCTATACGTATCCGTTTTAATATTTAATCGAACGAGTGCCACTCTCTCCTTGCGGAATCTTACTACCTCTGAAACATGATGTTAAGAATTGGATGCGCGATGGAGTCAAAGATATTTCGAATTGGGAATGTTCAATTTTTGCTAAGAAGGATAATTTGCGGAAGTCGTCGGTGTACCACGAACCTTAGACGCAACTTCATTGCAACCCTCCTGAAAATATATATATATATATCTCCCATAAAAACAGGAGCGAGCGTGGTTCCTGAAGTGACTTCTTATTACTGAATTTCACCTTATATTTTGTTTTACATTTATGAAGGAAAGTGGACTTATGGCAAAAACTGCAAGCAAAATATTGCAGAAAAAAATGGAGGAATATCGATAGCATGTCCTACCAAAAACCTCAAAACAATAATTTCGAATCTCTTATGTGTGCATGTTCCTGTTGCTGCGGTAATGCCCAATTTTAGGCGTTATTTTCCGAAGGGAAATCGCCTGTCTGTGGCGGTATGCGCATCCTTGAAAGGTCGTTGGACGGGGTTGAATTTTGTGCGTGTTTGAGGGATGGCCCGAACTGGAGAAGTCTTATAGAGTTTACGTTATTGATCCGTTCGCTGAGTGTCTGATAATGAGTGAAATACTGTATGGACCGTGTGAAAAGTCCAGTGAAATGTCCTAGGTTAAAATTACAGTATCATGAATAAAACTTTGAATTTAGAAACGACCAATGAATTTGAATCAAGCAAGTAATGCATTTGACCCCAACAAGTGTCTCGAACTATTTAATTTTCTTTATTTTTTTTTGTCTATTAATGTCCGCGTCATCACAATTCGTTTACTTTTAAGTTTTCAAGCATATAATTGCTCAATTATTTTCACAAATTTGTTTAAATTTGAACAGAAACTACGCTTAGAATAAATCAGAAAGTGAAGTCTTCGTTAGATAGTTTTCTTGCGAAGGTATTTTTTTCTGTGGGACTTTTATCTTTTTAATATAATGAATTTATCGAGATTATTTGCAAATGTTCTTTATTTTTGGTGAATTTCTTAGGTGCCATCCCAACTTTTTTAGCTGCTTTGATCATGAATCCATGGTCAAAGAATAACATGTGTATACATTTTGTCATGAAGGTTAACGGTCAATAAAATATCCTAAATAAATAACGAAAACACATCATGCTGTATGCATAACTCCGAAGTAAAATTCCTGAAGATCAAACCGGCATTCGGCAATTTTTTTTATATAGTGTGAACGGCCTTGTGAATGACCTTCGCCAAGGCAGTCTGATCCGGTAATCTTCCTCGTCGCTACTGATTGGGTTGTCGACTAGCGGTCAGCAGCGTATTTTAGGCCGTCGACTCGAAATGAACCAATGGTATGCTGCCGGTTTTTGCCTTTCGCGTTCCCCTCGTTACCACTGGTGTCTCGCAGATAGTGACATCCCCCTTTCTCCATCGTCTATTATGATTTAAGTCTATATTTTTGCAAATGGCACGGGAAAATGAATTAGAAAAAAATGTTCTGTACCCCTATTGCTATACCATGTACCCGAATTCACATCCCAGCTGCGATAGATTTTTTTGTCCTCGTGATCTGTGTGATGCTGGGATGTGAAACACCTATATTTACTTGAGTGCTGCGTAAATAGAACTGATGCAATGACTTCGTTCATTGCAAGAGACGTCAAACAATCGAAAAATAGGTGTCGCTTTGTTAACTGTAGCTTACCGGTCAAGCTAGACTTTTGATGGACCTCTGGATTGGGCACTGCTACCAATGAAAACTCCCCCTAACACGACACTAAATTCCATAGCACCTTTCATTACAATGAACCATTTTGTCACTCCACAAACTTTCTACCTCACTACATTCAACAGTAGATTATATCTAGCATCGGCGCAGGGTTTCCTTCCACTTTCCCTCGTCTCCCTAAAAACTATCAAACTGTCCGTCAATCCCGAGTGGCACAAACGTCTCCAGCTGGCGACCGCCTTTTCTAATAGCTATGATTACCACCGCTACACGTGGGAAGTCAGAGGCAGATAATTATCCTCGGAAAATAGATCAGCTGACAATTGTGTTAACCCTTCTTTTAACTCGGCAATTAACTCGCATTCAGACACGCTCTGTTACTGCTTGGATCAGTTCCACGCCCACATCATATTTTAATCGTAGCTACCGTGATGTTCATTCCGCATCCGAATTAATTGCGGAGGCAGTGAGAGGTGGCCGAAAGATTCATTTCGTCGTCGTTGGCCGCGCGATAATACCGTGTTTTTGATTCGCGTGGGATATTGCAGCAAGTGGAAACTTGGGTAGTTATTCAAATGAGAATACTCTAATGGAAACCTCCTTATCCCATTCAATTTGCATTTAACTGGAATTTTTCCTTCCTTCAGAGATTTCGAGCATTAATTTCAGTGGGCACTCGCAGTCCAATGGTTCCTAATTCCGGGTGCTGATAATTAAAAATGTCTACGGAAAGTGCTAGTTAGTGTTTCATTATTTTTCATGCTCAGCAAAAGCCTTTACCAAGTGTTTTGGAAGGCTGATATTAATTAATCCCCATTATCATCGCCAAAACTGCGTTTAGGTAATGGGAATAAACTTATTTAAAAACTTAAGAGAATTAAGCATAAATGCTTGGAACAGTTAGTTTGTGTTTTGTAGCTTGTAAATGTCAAATATCAATTTCACATGTGCATCGTAATTTAAAAAAAAGTGGATGGATAACATTTCATTGCCACCTGGGATATCATGTGCCCCATATACTTGGAGTATCATGTACGCAAAGAATAAATGTAGGGAACACATTATTTTGTATTTTAAATTTCGTTCATTTTTTTACGAGTTGATGTTTAAAAATTGCGATGCTCACCTTTCCGAGCAGTTTTAACCCTCTTTATAACCTCAAGTACTGATGAGAAATTGCTGTATTTCCTTTTTATGAAATAAAAAATAGAAAATAAAGTACGAGTACAAATGAAAGATGAACACCTGTACCAAACGAAAATAATTCTAACTTCGTTCTGTCTGATATTTGCATATCGAGGCTGTTCGCAAATATTCCATGAATAAGTTACCTAGAAAAATCGTAACAAGAGTTCCTAATTGCCGAAAACAATTCACTAGTATCAACATGCCTTCCGGTGCATAAAATAATAATGAAAATTTGGTTTGGAATTTGCGGAATTGTTAAATCTTCATTACTCAAGTTTTTGGTGAGTAGAGCAGCCTAGAATTTCCTTGTGGCAACTCCTCGTTGTGTCATTGACGTATCGAATTTTGTGAGAGTAATTTCGCAGGAATTAACGCTTTTGGGACGGCTAATTTGCCCATTGGCCGATGAAGAAGCCACGGACATTTGACTTTCCGATGTTAGCTTAGTCGCCGGTTTCTAGTCACGCATCACGAAAAGTTCAATATTTATTTGAATGCATGCCATGAACAGTAAAGCAAGAGCTTCATTCGGTGGAAGCGGTTCGTTTTTGCAGCCTACTTTCCGTCTACGGGATGATTCTGCGTGTAAATGAAACCGTTTCACCTAATTTTCTATTCCAGCCATGAATCTCCCCGAATCAAATTTTTTTTGCAACCGATAGTCCTCCAATATGGCTTTTCGTGTTTCATTGAGCCTTGTTTGAGATTTGATTGTCGCTAATACCCGAGGAACGGCTTTCTAAGAAGTGAAAGAGATTTTCTCACAGAATTAATTTTCTCAAGATGATGGTGTACGCCACAAACATTTGTTATGCGCAGAGACTTAGTTGAGTATCGCTCATGCTCTTTGCATTTTCAGTATAAACTTGTGTTTTCACGTTGTGGCGAAGCCGTTGTGGGAATAAATTCTTTTAGCTGGTGCGGATAGTGGATTGCTTTGCACATTAAAAAACATTAGTATTTTTAATTAACTGTGATTTATTTTTCTACTTTTATCGTGGTAAGGGCAGGAACAGGATAGGGATGTTGGACGGGATGAAGGGAGGAAAGAGGTACACAGAGATGAAGAGGGACCTGATATAGATTAGGTTGCTAGGTGGGGAGTTACAAAATGTTTATTTGAGAGTTGTGTCCATCCAAAAAAAACCTACCCTAACCGGTAGATAACCTAATAATAATAATCGTGGCTAATATTCAATTAAGTAAGTAATTAATTGGCACCTCTACCCCGGGTGAAATTGTAACGCAGACATCTGCCTCTACACTTTACCCCGCAAGTCGCCGCAAGGACGTGTGGCAGGGGGTGTGAGAACACCACCTATGAAACTGAATAAAATCACATGCAACACAAAGAAAAGCATGCTAATTTACACACAATATTTTCATGCAATACTCGTTATTGACCTTCGGATTAGTTCCACCTTGCCATAATCTTAACCATCCTTGAATTAAGATGTGGTCTTCAATGAATTGTGGAGTTTGCACAATCTCTATCCTCTCAAGTTTCTAGTTCAAACGTTCTCTCCAACGTAATGTTGTTTCATATCGCCGTCGATAGCTTGTCGTAGCTTGCTCTACCAATGCCCGTATTTGAGTGGATTCAATGACAGCAAAAGTTAATTTTCCCATATTTCCATCAATATTAATACATCAATATAGTCTTCAATCTTTGTGTCCGCAATTGTTATGCACTGTTTTTCAGTCTTCAGCCCGGGCTTCGTGTTACATTTTACGTGTATTAATTTTTCTTAGCAGAGATTGGCTTTAGAGCAATTTAGATTGAGAGAGTTTTTCAGCCTTCATAAATTGTGTTAGTAACTCGTCGTAGTTTGATTCTTGGGCTTATTACTGTGTTATAACAATTTCACGTTTTTAATGGATTTAATTTTATCCTTCGTTTTTTATGCATTTTATGAGAACGAACTTAGTCGTCATTTTGGTTGCATAGCCATTATCAAAGCGTAAATTTGTAGTGATGAATTGATAAAATAATTTTTCCACATTGACACATCCTTTACCTGATCATGATTGAAATTAACTTGTAATGTTGAAGCACCCGCAGCAACGTACACCTTCCGGTCCATTGATTCATCCTGCATGCAATTGGTTTTTTACCGAGAAAAGATTTCCCTTTGGCTACCAGACGCCATTAGCAAGTTTACACTCCTTTTCCGCGTCACTCGTTCAACTCTCCGCGGAATCGCGCGTGCTTCTCGTGCGCGTGAGCGTTCGTTGAGTTTCCTGGAATCACGTGTGTAATCACGAATTCCCGCGTGAGTGTACGTTATTTCTTGGCAGTAGGATAGGTAGTTGTCGAAGGTTTATCCTTTGGAATCACAATACACATCGTTCTTCAGTGCACATTTCTAGTTAGTTATTACTTTTTATGATGTCTATTCCGTCTTGACATACGTATGTATTCAGTAAAAGTAAGGGTATGTAGTACTCAAGTGTATGGAGTGCCGGGTCACAATTCGTGTTCAGATTAGTACTTGCGTGTATTTAGTCTTCTTGATGACTCCTTTTGAAAAGCAAAGTAGGATTGAGTAACCAATAATTTCTCCCGGCGGTTTGATTATATGCTAACGAATCACTATTCTTATATATTTGTACACACATAATTTGTTGGTCCACTATTAGATGTTCAACAAATGCGTATTTCCGTAAGACGGGAAGGAGGCCTTACCCTGTCCATTGTGCTTTTCAATTTAATGGGTGATATAACGTACCTTCGGGCTTAAATTACTCCCGGGTAATCCCTAGTTCAGCGCAAGTCCTAATGATAGATCATTTTCAATGCCCGTCCCTTGCTCAGATCAAGGGTGTCGGTGAAATTCTGGAGAAATTGCGGGCGGTGCGACCGTGCATCTTCGTGCGCCGGAGGCAAATGCCCCCTCATCGGCCCACGCCTCTGCTGGCACGCCGGAGAAATGCGGCTCGTAATCGCGCAGCCTCTGGCACGTCATGCTCTCTCCAACGGGCGAGTTGTTGCGAAATTCCTTCCACTAGCATGCATGCAATATTGATTTTTATCTCGAGCTGTGTTTGTATACCATACTGTTATTGTAAAAAAAAGAACTACACCCGGAACTTTCATTTCAAAACCGTGTAATTTTACGAGTAAAAATGAGAAATGATTGATGGCGGAAATAGAGAATTAGCTTGTGCCCACCAGAATATGATCTCATTTGTTCGTGTTTTGAAAGGACTGAACTGCCGGCCTTTTTGGGAAGCGGGGAAATGTCCATTACAATCAATACATAGGCTCCGGGTTGGACTTACATCTAGGTGGGGTTTCGTTCTCGGGCGTGGGTGTTTGTGATTTGTGGGTGTTTTTGTCGTTTATGATGATTGTAATGGGTTAAAATGTAAGAGAGAGAGCCGTGTGGATCTAATTTTCCGTAAAAGCTTAGGAGAGCCTCAATTTATTATTAACTAACATAACCAGGTAGTTTTTAATAATGCTAATCAAAGTTTTAATGGAAATTAATTCGTTATATTCTATTTTACGGAAAAGAAATATGGTAGTGTGATTGAACTGCTAATTCAGAAGCTGGTTCAGGAGTGAAGCTGTTTCACTCTTTAATACGCTGGCTGCAGTTCGAGAAAGATGATTGCTCCATGCCGCATACAAACAAGAAAACTATCAAATTACAGGGAAAGCCTTCGAATAACGCAATTCAGCAATAACCGAAAACCTCCGTGGGAAATTCGCTGAGTCACGGGAAGTTAGTAGTAAATAAATTTACCTGCCCTTAATTTCTACTTACATAAACTAACTGGGATTCATATGTACTGAGCACTATGTGTACCATTGTAGTTTTTGCATAGTAAATGTTTCACTAGAAAAGGGCTTAATAAATGTTTTTATCGGCACAGTAATTGATCGTTGGAGTAATATTAGTGGAATAATTTCTTTCTTATTCTCTGTGAAGCTGTGTGCAGTGAAAGAACTTTTAAATTATGTTGAAACTAACTCGTTTCCGTTTATAGTGAACCTTGAACCGCGAAAAATGAAATATTTGGGTGGATATTGAAATACTATGCTAAAATACCTCAATAACTATTGTAAGATTTTGGTTGTCGACGTATGAAAACCCGGGATTGGAAAAAATTCAATCGGTGGCCACCTTGTACACCCTCAAACGTAGCGGTCCAGAGTAATGTTTTTTATGAGAGAGTGAATATGCATGCCGGCGGTTTCCACAACTCCGCAGCTTTCCCCCACCATTGGCGGCGTTCCATCGGTCGGCGTGAATTGGGTACGCAAGACATTTGTCCCCTTCCCTCCCTCACTCTCCTCTCGTTTCTTCCTTCCCTCCTGTTCCTTTTAGCAGTCCTTTCTACATTACTACGCTAACTGCCAGATGGAGCGAGCGCTCTCACCGCAAACGCCTTGTCACGCCGCTCAGGAAGTTCAAACATTCGCCTTCCTCTTTTTTTTTCACGTCTGCCCTCTCATTTCCCCTCTCTTCCCCCTTTCCTCGGGACACTTCCTACCTCCTACGCCGCTACCCCTCCGCTAAACCTTTGGTGAGCGTTCGGGAAGAAGTAAGGCCTTCGGGCCCGATTCGACGACCCTCGTGCCATCAGGTCCTGCCCACTAACCTGTTTACGAAGCGCTCAGAGCGAATGCGTGCACAGTATTTTTCAACTCCAGCAATATTTTTCTACACACAGAAAAGAGACTTCCTTTTTACAGTTCATTTCTGAATGTCATATCTTATCAGATGGGTTACAAAATGGGGTAAAAAAAAAGTTGGTACCTAAACTTGGAGAAAACGGATTCAATCCTTGATCGATTTGTTATCCATCTCTTCTACTATTACCCTAATGCACTGCATTCGCACCCACGTTGGTTTATGGAGAGTTTGTCAAACTGTGAGCCCCCAAGTATTCCACGGTAGTCTCAATCAAGCGTGGGCGCTGCGAGAATTTACGTCAGGCCTTGAGCTTGGATTTGCCGTCAGTTAATGGAATGTCTTGGCGTATCTTAAGGGAAGGTACAAACCCTGTCTATGGATCACTTTGAAGATTATTCTACTGCGGTGAATACTTTTATGTCTCAAAACACTTGTGGCCTTCTTACAAAAATGGTGTGGGACAGCCTAAGGTGAACGTTTCTCCACAAAATGTCTGATGCCCTGAAGTTAAATTGAGTGCACGAGTACAAGGTGGGGAATCGGATGGTGCAGTGGCTAACGTACTGGCTTACCACATATAGGGCCCGAGTTTTCATCCTGGCGACCGTAAATATATTTCAGAGGTATCCCTATCCCCACTTGAGGTCCTTTGTGGAAAGCCCTTGGAGTGAATACGCCGGGCGTCGGGTGGAACCCGGGTTTCTCTCCACTCTTCCTCCTTTCCCATGCGTCCCTAATTGCGCAAATGACCTTAGCTCTCGGTCGCCTCCCCTAAAAACTGTGACTACGAGTACAAGGTAATCTTACGTAATATTATCTGACTTAATGTTCAAGTTTAAATTTTAAAACGTGATTATTGTTTTTTCGGGCTCAGCAAGCTTTTCCACTACGATTTAAACGGAAGAATTCAAGCTTGAGTTGGAAGTTTACAGTTGGAAGTATGGTAGTTTACAATTAGTTGAGTGCATAATTTTTCCCTGTCAAGCTAAGCATGACATTTTCCACTGTTAAATTATCGGTAATATAGTAAATATTTTGGAAATAAAATTCATCTTTGATGGAATTTTCATGATAATGATGCACAAAGCTGTACGTAAAGGGAAAAGGTGGGATATATTATGTTATCATATGATAATTCATACGGTATTATGATCATCGAGTCAATTATTATTAGGTAATCTACCGGTTAAGGTATGTTTTTGGATGGACACAACTATCAAATAAACATTTTGTGATTCCCCACCTAGCAAACTAATCTACATCAGGTCCCTCTTCATCTCGGTGTACTTCTTTCCTCCCTTCATCCCGTCCAACATCCCTGTCCTGTTCCTGCCCTTCCCTCGTTTGCCTAAAATTCTCCCCTCCATCGAGTCAATAAAAAATATTAAATGAACTTTATATGAAGTCATTGGAATTCTCCAACACATCTGTCATAGGTCCCCTCAAGTGGAATAATTAATATTTTGTTGAATCACAAGTGCAATAAGTGAACCCTTTTTTGAATGGCTCTAATGTTCGTGCTGAAAATAATTAGTGATTATTTGCTTTACAGTTTATGTTGCCAGTGAGTGCTATTTACTTTCTTCCGGGTCAATGAAACGGATTCGCGATGTGTTTTCAGTTAATTGAAGCATGGCCAAAGTCAGAAGCGTTGTGTTTTTTCCGTTAGTGACGGTTGCCCTTTCAAACAAAAATGATGAACTTTCGCCAATTCTTGAGGTAAAATAATAATTTAAAAACTACTTTTAAATGGAAGTTGTTTTTCCTTTCCATGTGTTGCATGGTTTTCGGTTCATTTTATAATGGTTACGTGTTAAGTCGTCTTTTTTTTCCCAGAAGCTCTTTTTCCTTGCACTTCGTTGTTTCCATCCTCGGGCCAGAGGAAATCTAATTAGGACGTGTAAAAAAAATACAATCATCTTCTATTTGTAACAGAAAGCGAAATTAGTGTCGTGTTTGTTTCAGTTTTCGAGAGGATTTACGGTCCAACCATGCTTACGCCTCGATCAACACATATGATATTGACAACAGCAAACCTTTGGGAGACCCAATTCCAGTTCTTTTCTTGCTTCCTGGGTGTAAAACTTGACAGGGCAGCCATAAGTCATCGACGAGAGAGCCTCAGATCAAAATCGTATTTTTCCCCGTCACAGTAATGCATGGAAAATTTGTTTCCTTGCAAACAAAACTAAAGGGTTTCAGCGGACGTGGTGGTTTTTTATTAGTTTCGTTCTAAAAATAACAGCCGCCTTATTATATCGTTGGACTTTACAGGAGAAAGCGTACGGATAAAGATTTTAAATGCGTGAAAAAATACGTTCTTTCGTGCTCGTAATGGCCGACTCATCCCGCCAGGAAGGAATGACAGTGCTTTTTCGTGAGAGTAGCGGAAGGTTACAATTATATTCCGAACTCCGGGTTGCGATCCCAACGGGAGCGGATTCTTTTTCTGCTGGCGAAAACCGCTCGACTGCACAGTGTTTCTCCGTTCCAGAAAAAAGAAACACTTCCAATGGATGGCTTTTCATGGTCTCCTTCGGAGTTTTCGTACGCATGAGAAAGTTACATCGACCTTCCACTTGTAACAAGTTCCTGAGTCTCGAGGCTGAATAATCCCGTCTCCATGCCGTTAATTCGCGCGCGCGTTTGTGTGTGTATTTATATATAAAATACATAAATATATATATTCACATGGAAATAGACATAAGGAAAAGGGATAGGAACATATATAAAGGACGATCACAGAAGAGGTGGGAAAGGCGGAATCAGGCAGAATCAAGAACGTAAGAATATTTCCTAGATCGGGATTTGAACACCGGATCTTCCGATATATATATATATATATATATATATATATATATATAAACACAGTAATCAACCCGAAGGTCGGTTTAGTAGGTGATGGTAGAGCTCACCCATGTACCAAGCTCGACGGCGTGTGAATATTCACACATCAGGGTAGGGGGGCCAGTTCCTTTCCCTGTATATATATATATATATTTTTTTTTTTGATAACTGTATAATGATATATGATACAACTGTTTTCATAAGTATATATACAGTTGTATACGGCATATACTGTATGTATATGTATGTATATACATAGTTCAACTCTCATCTTGAAGTTAGCCCTTGAGGTGGTCGAGGGTATGTATTTCATCACACCACGGAAATTCACTGATGCGAAAATATCTTGGTTAGCCCAAGTATATTGCGTTTATGTTTGCTGGCTGCGTAAGATGGCCTCGAGATATGTAATGCTGCAGCAATCCGAGACGCTATCGCGTGACAAAAGTGTTTTCTTTCAATGAAAAGAACCAATTATTTCAAGATTTAAATGGACTCTTAGTGCTATTTTAAAATATTCATATGCATTCACTAGTTATAAAAGTAACCTGTCCACAATACCCATTCGGTATTGCTAACCGTGCCTTAATAAGCCAGTTAAATGATGGACATGTCCGTCATTGGCGATCCGTCCGCCCTTCACTACTTGCAGTGAGGTATTGTGAGAGCTATGTTTTACCGCAGGATCCTACGAAAGGAGGTTCGAAATTATATTTCCTATTAAAAGTTGGTTCTAACACCGACGTTATGAATGTACATGAGCATAAATGCCCGCATTGTGGGTAAAAAGACGTAGTGTTGGCCTCAAAAAATTATGCTAAAGAATTGTCCGTTGGTGCTCGATTAAATTAAGTCACTACCCGTCAAATATTCCCTGATAAATCGGGCAGGATTGAATTTTCTCTGCTCTTAGCATTGATATGTCCCAAACTATGCCGCTGACAGATTAAGTAATTTATCAAGAAAATCGCTCACCGCATTCATAAGAACCCACGGGGCAAATCTCACTTCTCTCTAATAGCGAGCTCAGTAGATAATGTATATTGGTTCATGATCTTAAACCGTAGGTTAAAAGTAGCTCTAAAATCATGAGTGAATTTGACAGCTAAATTAATGATAGTATGCATTCCAATCGAGGCTCTTGGCATGGGTAACCTTTATTCATTCAAACATTATGTGTGACCGTTGTAACTTTTTCAACTTTGATAACACTTAACCACCTGATTTTCAATCTCGACAAAAAGAAATACTCTCTATCTTTCACTGTGCAGAGTTCTTTTGCCTCAAGTTTTTTTAGGTATTGAATAAATTATGAAACAAAGGCCCGTGTCACAGTTTGGGCATGGCCATAGTCTTCTCTGAATGACGATTGGATGCGTTGTAGGCCTTATTGAAACAATGGAGATATGGGTCGATACCATTTAGACTGAACCCGAGAGAGAGCCTTCGTTTTCGAAACTACATTGTGAGTTCGGTCAACAATAAAGATGGAGGAGATATAAATCGGAGGGTAGAGAGAGATATTTCAGGGATATATTCTCCCAGGATGGTTGGGGGGTTGAAAGTAACTTGGAAAGTTCAGGTGTTTATATTGTTGATTACTCCGACGCTTACGTTATAAGGGAGGACTCATATGGCGTCTTAATCTGATTTTGTGTATCAATTATTTTGTTAAGTTCACTTTTTGCGCCCAGGGCCATTTACTTGTAAGTGCAAATATATTTCCTTTTAGTTTCCCTGGGCGTTATTTCATCCTCCCAGAACGATTTTCTTTGGAAGCTCTTCATGAAACCCTCGAAGGATTGATGAAACGAATTTGGTGTTCTATCTGAGCATTGCCTTTGTGGCAGGAAATAAGTTTTAAATTTATATTCGCCATACTGTATAATCTTTGAGGACATTAGTAATATAATGTAACGTGTAATTATTAAGAATTAAAATTATCTTCCATGGTTACATATTTTACATCGGCTTGAAAATTGATTTGGAGTGGGGCTGATATTTAATACATCAGGACATTCCTTCCTTCTTTATTATCGAAAATTGTTAGTTGAAGTAGTTAGTAGAAAATTGTTATTTGAAATTTGTCTAAGGCATGAACAGCCTAAGTGTTTGAAATTGGCTTTATTAACATCGTGGACTGTGGCGCGTCGCGCACGACTACGGATGCCTGTGACATTGTATGTACGGTATTTCGTCATAACATCTTGTTCCTTTAAAGGCCCCAAAATTTCAAAAATATCGAAAATTGCTTTAGCTGGCGTCTTTATGCTATCATTGAATTCACTGGGCGGAAGCTCTGCTCCAGAGATTGCCTTGACACCACTTTTTCACTTGCTATAATCTTCACTGAAGTAAACTAGGAAGGCATAGTTTTAAACAACGAATATTCAATGCCATTATGACTAATTACAGTGCTATATTTCTCTTTTTTCTCCTTAACTCAAATCTTCACCCTTTCCTTCTATTTTGTCAATCCAGCTTTCAAGTTGTGTAGTAAGCTATGTATTAAAAACGTAATTCTGAAGGAAAAGGCCACCGATCGGTTTGCCGATTCTTATGATCTTACAGTTTTCAACCTTTCGCTTTGTTACTTTGGCATTTGTGCTAACACTGATCTACGATATTTAAAACGACGACCTTATTTCAGTGTTGTAAGTAGCATATCGGTGGCATTTCAAGTGATTTAGAGATAATTAAATTGTGAGAAGCACTGCTTCCACTACCTAGATTATCTGAATAGCTCATGCAAATTTTACGACGCATTTATTGTGTTTGTATACGTGAATCTTGTCATTTAATGTTCCGGCAACCTGCAACAGGAAAGTGTTTACACGATACCTTATGTAGAATTTTTGTGTGACCCCATTTTTTCACGGCTTTCTTTGTTGAACTAGCACTTGCCATCACCTCCAATTTGATTATCTGAATTCGTCATTGGTTGTGTATATAATTTGTCATGTTGGGGCCTATAAGAAGACTAATGACGACCTTCTTGGCTTTGGCCTTCGAGTATTCCTTACTAGGTAAGACGATTTGAGTGCACAGCCTAAGAAAAATAATTTTGTAATTCCCCATTAGGTTTTGGTGTCAATATGGCAAGCTTTTCTCGTTAATTCCCGCTAGCAAGGATGTTGCAAGAGTGCGTCGAGATGTAAGTTATAAGATGAGCTCTGAACATATGTTCAACGTAATATATATTTCTACCTTCATCATGTGTAGGAGTCAGGAAAAGTGCTGTTTACAACGATTTTTTTTACGAAAACTTGAAGAAAGCCTTTCAAAAAGGCTAATTAATTCCTTAATAATTGATAGCTATAATACTGAACTTCCGAATTTTTACTTGTTAAATGGTATGTTTACTGTAGTAGTATTTAGGGCGACCGACAGCTAAGGTCATTTGCGCATTAGGGATGGACAGGAAAGGATGAAGGTTGGAAAGAAACCCGGCGTCAGCATTAGCATACTCTTAACGAAAGGCGCCAAGGGGTTCAAAGCTTGATGTCCCATCCGACGGAAGACGCACTCAAAGTTCCCTCCACAAAGCATCTCAAGTAGGGATCAGGATACCACTGAGACACATTCGACGCCGCCGGGAAGCCGGTACGATAGCCACCGGACCATCTCGATCCCCTGGTGTGTGTGTGTGTGGTACGTAGTACGTGTGTGTGTGTGTGTGTGGTACGTGGTACGTGTACTCAAATTAAAGAGTGGGAATTCACCATCCGTGGGGATGGTAAATTAAAAATAGACGAGTATTATCGAAACTTGTGTAAATTTGTTTTTTTTTTATTTCTCTGTCAATGGTAATTCCTGTCTGAATATATGTGCACAGTATCGCAGAAGGAAAGAGTTGGCTGTGTTCTTCGGGGATATAGTTGGTAATGCGGCTTCGATCCGCTTCTTGGAATTTACCTCATTTGCCTTCAAGAAATTCAGAGGAAAACCGTAACTGGTAAAGACGAGGAATAGAATGGAGAATGGAAAGTGCTGAGAGGCACGAAGGTGTCTAATTAGTTTTTCTGATAAGGTTTCCTAAACTTTTCATCGCCCAGAGATGCCATCTAGACTTAATTTTACCCCACGCTGAGTGATCACACTCTCTGATGTAACCGTTAACCATTGAAATATTTTAGAGGAAAGATTAAAAAGATCGGATGTGGGATTTTTTCCAGAGAAACTGGTTTAATTATAGAACCTCAGGTAACTATTTAAACAAAGGGTTTGCTTAGCTTTTCCATGCGGACGCAACCTGATGTAATTAATTACCCAACTGGCTCGTTTGTTCAACGTGGCTGTTAAATCGTTTTAAGATTCCACCCTGCAGCTCTAATGGCTTGGGCATTTCTTTTCTAATTGTTAGCCCCAATTTGTTGAACGTTCTCCCTCCCACATTAATTGCCGCTCTTGGATGAAGCCGGTCGCCCTCTACAGCTGATTCCCAGAGGAAGAATTGACCCGTTACAGCGGCCATATCGTCGGCCCTCCGTATCGTCTTGCGGGGTTCAATCTGGAACTCTAGTGCCTATTATTTTGAACCGAGTGGCTGAGTGCCTCTTGCCTTCAGAGGCCTGCGTGCCTTGACACGATTTTCCCAACGAGTGTATGGCACTTGGGGCAATGTGACCTGGCAGATTTACAGTCGTCGACGGCCCCCGTTCGCGTCCCCGCTGCATTTTACGAAGCCATTTAAGTCCCGCCTTGATGTGGTTCATCTTCAGGGTGCATGCGAGGATACTCGGGTGTATTTCGGGGTTTTTGCGCGCCCTTGACCAGGTTCGGTATGACGCGTTTCCAGACAAGGTTAAATTAGTCGTTATTGATCACCCGTTTGACGCCCATCGCCACTGACTTTCGAATAACATTTTCTTAAATCTCTCGTGGAGGAGAGGAATCGAAAAACTTCCTTTCCTTTGAAGTGAATAGGTTGATTATGAATGGATTTTGGAGTGACTTTTAACTATTTCACTGTGAGCATGCAAGTTGTCTTAAGAATGAGCTCCTGGGTGTTTTTGGTGTTCCCCTCCGTCATTGGTTCTGAATGCATGATGAGTAGGTTTTTGTACGAGTGATATTTTCCTTACCCCGCCGGTTTTTTACGCTGGGCGTTGGGATTCTATAAGCCGCCAAAGTGAATCGTTAAAAAATTCGATTGTGAAGGGTGTTGACGCTCTCATAAGGTCCTAAGTGCCCGTCTTTCATCTCCGTTTTTCAGAGGAACCATATCCTCGTAACCTACAGCTCATTGTTTCTTGGTTAACTTTCTCGCACGTGGGATTTTATCGAGTCGTACATGCCTAATTATCAATTTGTGTCTGATGTTCCGAGTTGTACGAGTAATTCATTACATCGAAGTTAGTTTCTCTCGCCTATGGCGACGGAGGCTTGCACCTTCAACATCATTCATCACCCTCCCGAGGCAATTTCAGAAATTAGTCCCGCAGTTAAGTCCGCTCGAAACGCAGATAAGATCCGTGGGTCCCCCGCCGTATGAAATCAAGCGAGTGGGCTCGTCACTCGGACCCGTTGAGCAGCCAACCAACCCCTGCTGACTCGGAGGGGCCTCTTGGTAAGATTCCTTCTGCTGCTTGGCATCCGTGATCCATCCGCCGCCGCGAGAACAATGGGTCCGTAAAAAAATGTGGAGTTACCCATTGCGTCACCAAGGTTGCCGCTGAGGCGGTAAGAAAATAAACATATGCTACGATTCAGGGGCAGCGAGGGGCCAAACTAGCCCCGTGTGCCCGTCAAATGCCGTAGAATGCCCCTCGAAGTAATGAAAATTATGATGCCTCTCCAATAATGCGTCATTAAAACTCCATGGAGGCATCCGTGATTAAATCCGTTTCCCAAGCCCGTATAGGGATATCCCACAGCAGGTAGAAGGCCTCATGTGGCACAGTATTTCAGTAAATACACGAGGTTTTTCTCTGTAGCTTACGTTAATTCTCTCTCCCCTACTTGCTGAAAAAGATCTGCCGAAAAAAAATGATGATATCATTCCAGTCGAATCTGGTGTGTGCTTTCAGAAAAGTAGCGCATGTGTTTGAAAATGGAGTGCGGACTGAGGCTCAGGCTTTAGAAGGTGTAACCAGAGAAAGTGAACGCCGCGGATCAGGGGCGAGGGGGCGTGCGGGGGATGAAGGAGGCAAGGCGGAGGGCGGTGGAGAGCAAATGCTGTAGCGGAGGCCGCTAAGGTAGAGATTAAGACAAGGTCTGGCACTTTCTTCTCCCCTGCCGTGTCTCCTTCCTCAAATTTTTAGTCAGGAGATTTCCATCCTTGATCGTAAGATTAATTGGTCTGGTACTTGGTGGTTTCCCGGGTACGACGGTGGAGCCCCAATTCTAGCGTATGGTAACTGTAAATTCATCCCGAAATCGTCGAATAGTTTTGAAATTTCGAAAACAATTCTGGAACTGAAATCTCTGTTGGACAGTACCTACACCGCCATGAGCGAAATGCGCTTGCACTCATTTCATAGAGAGATATAAACGAGTTTTGAGCAGATATGGGTGTTAAAAGGATAGGATATTGGTCTCGTGGCGACCAAGCCTTAAATCCAATTACTTGAGAGTTCCTTCCCTTCTTGGGCGATACTGCCTCAGAATGCCTTTACTTCGTGGGCGGTTCGTTTTCTCATCAACTTGGAAAACAAACAAATATTAGACAAATGTCAAATGTTAACAAAGACTGATGTTCATCGCTTTTCTAGTAAGCGTCTTTGCTGTCAAATTTAAATTTTATAATGTATTTGTTTTCTTAGTGACCAGGTTCCTTTGACACGTTTTATTGCCTTGTCTTAATGATGAGCATTTTTATGCTGCTCCGCAAAATGCCGTTTTAGGATCAAAACCCAACGTATTCATGGTCCATGAGCTATGAAAAATGTTAGGAAAGAAGTGCAATTGAGAAGTTTATTAGAACTAGTTCGTAGGTGTGATAATATGAAAAAAAACTTTTAAGTGCAATTGACCGCTTAAAAAACTAATCGAAGGAAAGCATTCCTCCCAAATCTCTGTTTTGTCGTTTTTATCAGTTTCATTTTCGTATTTAGTATGATGCCCTCCCATGGAGCCTTGACGGAAAGTTTGGAAAAACTAATGGGAGACACAAGTTAGCACCTTCTTTGCGTGATAGAAATAAAACCCAGATCTTTCAATGTTGTTTCTCAGCTTTTGTTCAGTGTGCATATTCCGTTAGCGTTAGTGATTTAAAAAAAATGTTATTCCGAAAAATAAAAATCGTACATATTTGACGATGACGGGTAATTATTTTCGGAACTTGCCCTACACCTCTGGAAACCAACCTCGAGTTTTCCTTCGATGACCTTCTGGTCACACCTGTGGAGCGCGTCCCGTCGGTCGACAGCTCTCTCTCTCTCTTGGCATTGTGATTTATTTATTTATCAAGGAAATTCTTGAATGTATTTACATGTGTCATCTGGAGTTTCTTATGCTGCAGGCGGAATTTTCTCTCTGGCTGCGCACAAAATATGCTCACTCTATTTTGTGGTCGTCCTTGCCTTCGCATTCAATGACTAGTTCTCGGGACGGTGGAGGATTGGTGTGTCTGCTCCCATGCGCTCCCAAATCAAAGAATTCCACCCAATGTCAGTGGCCATTAGGTGATGGCACCGTTATTCGTGATGGGGCGGCTCACTCCTGTTCCATTCCGAGAGCTATTGAAAAATGGAAGTAGGCGAAGTTGAAACTCAAGATTACCTACGAAATTTTTGTCAGTGTATTTATCATAATTTCAGGTAATAATAACTTAGTAACGGAGGTTGATAATTTTACTTGTCAAGTAAAGAAAAAATCTATATCTTGTAACATTTCATTCCTCTGTACGAGTATAGTCATTCCATCATTAAATAGCATTAAATTCCGTTGGCCCAATGAAATCCGTGGCATACCACGGCTGAAACCCTTGAAGGAAGTTGTTTAATTATGATATGTTGGAGATAATAAACGTGACTGCAAGGTCCATGTATCAATCCTTTCTTTCCTCGGTGTTTTCTTACACCGCTTGCGCTGTCTATATCAATGTGGGTTATAGCCTTCCACCACACCCTCATTCAATGGAGGCCCCGTTGTCTTTTTACTGGGGTCAAAAGCATTCTCTTCGTCGTGTCGAGGCATCGAAGATGCTGTATCAACATGAGAGTATCACTCTGAAAGAGAAATAGCGCGACTCGCTTGCTCTCGTCTCAACGCCATCCTCACACTCCCTCCATCGCTATCGATCGATTAAATCGGTATGCTCGGGAGAACCAATCATGTCGCAAGAGCTGATCGTTATCTGTTCTTTGGGGAACGTCTTAATTCGTGCATTCTCTTCAGAAGACTGTGACTGGATTGTTAGATAGGTAAATTGTACTTTCGGGTTTTTACCAATGGCTAAATTCCTTTTAAACAATGTGATAGGTGCTCTTCGCGAACTTGTGAATCGTGTGTAATGAAATTAAATCATTAAACCTTCCGTCCTTTGTGAATAATATTTCGATCTCTTTCATTGAGAGGAATTGGAACGTTCAACCCATTACGAATATTCAAGCATTAATAAAATAATATGGTGAACTACAGTTTTAGAAATGCTTTTCCTTACCTGGAAGACTCAAAATTCGGAAGGAATAAGAGTAGAAGTGTTGTTTGAGCTACTTATAACTAGGAGCAGTATCAAGTAAGATCACATTTCTGTATGACACTTGCATAATGTTCTCTGTAATATGGCTAATATGTCGTATTTGCTCTTTGAGTGTCCTTGGATTGAACTTAGGAGTCAAGGTCAGGAGAGGGACTCGGCGAGCCCTCTTGCAATGCAAAGAGAGCATGTACTATTTTCATTCGTATTTTCGCAAGCGGTTTTAAACAGTTCGCCTTTCCCAGGACAATGAACTTCTCTTGATGACTGCGTGATACGCGTATATCTGATTCAACGCTACGTCCCATTGTCCGCACCACCAACTTCCCTCTGAGAGGCTTCCTCTCCGCGGGTCAAGTATTTTACGCTCGAGCTGAGCAATTCTATATTTAGCCCACGCGTTGGCATTTCCTTTCAAGGTTATTAGTGAGCACGAAACTTCGACCACTACAATTCTTTTATTCCCATCGGTTGGCCGGGGGAAAATATGTTTAGTTGAGATGTCGGACTAAATGATTTAGTTTTTGTCCATGTTTAAAACGACCTTTCGTTGCAACTTTTATTTCAGCGTGAAAAATATCGTCAATTCAAATGAAATAATTCAGGTGAAAAAATTGTCAGTCACTTCGTTTACGAAGATTATGTTGTTATTGTGTTTGCTGAAATTTATCAAACATTTATCCAGATCCGTAATTTGAAAGTTTAAGCTCACCAGGACAAACCGCCACTGAGGAAGTCCTTTCTGGTCGGCTGAGTCTTCTGGAATCGTATGGTGCGCTTCACTTGAGCTGGAGTGTTTCATGGAAGTCCGGAAAACACCTCTTCCGTCTGGCAGGAACAAAGGGGTGGCTCATTCAACTCGTTTGCCCACGTGGTTTTCGAGCCACTCAAAAGCGGAAATGTCTACACCTGAGGAAACAGCCCCGAAATATTCCCAGCCCACGAATTTTCATCTCGTACTTGATAATAAAAATGGCCAAAAAGGCGCATTTTTCAAGTTTAGAATTATTATTACTTTCACCAACTGATAGTCATAGGATATTGGATCCAGTACGTATAATCTCAAGTTGAAAATATTACAAAACTGTGTTAAGTTTCGACCCATATAACGACGGAATTTAGCCAATGACTTTTTTGTTGACGTAGTCGTGACATTCGCCCCCGCTTGTTAATTTTTTAGTGATAAGGTAATTGTGAAAATAATTTCCCTGAAAAATTCATAAAAAACGGATCAAGGCTTAAAAACGAAACCACAGTCCACACACTCCTTGAAGCGCGTTTATTTCTTGTCTTTTTTTCCTCCTCCATCTTTTTCAAGCGGGGTGCTCATCCCAAAACTAGTGATAATCGCAATAGGAAGACTTTGATGAGGAAGAAAGCTTTCATTATCAAGAGGCTTCCCGCTGAAATTTTTTGAGACCGCTTCTTTATAAAATTCCGCCATGCTGTTTGCGCGCGCGGCAAGTAGGCGGAAGTGGTGATGATTCGTCGTCTGCCTCCGTGGTGCTGCCTCTGGAATCTCTTTCTGCTGAGCGTATATACCCTTATGGAAAGAACTCCCGTGGGCCTCGAGGAATCGTGGTGAGGAAGAATAAGTGCCTCTGGCTGAATGCCAAGCCTCTTAAAGAAAATAAAGACTTCGTTTGAATTCCGGTGGTGCTACAATGGGTGTATATCCTTAAGTATATTCCCGCCAAGTGTTGCGTGCGTAATCGAAAGCTAGAGCACACCTTCATTATTCTCGTAAGGGAAGAGCGGGCGACCTTGAACGGTCCTAGAATTCCCGGGTGGCGTGGGGTCATTTCTGTTTCTGAAAACTCAAATCGTATGTGACAGCGTTTGGGTTCATTTGACGGCTTCACCGTCGATTTCGAGTTCGTAGTTGGGGAGAGTTGGGATCACGCAGCTTTCGTTTTCCACCTGGGGTCTTCAATTTCATTTTCCGGTAACGCAGGAAGATCCTTGAATTACTATGATAGACCTGTGTAATATAATAGACGTGTGTTCGGGAAAGTCATTGCCAAAGTCATATTGTATAATATTCGATGTGAAGCAAGAAAAGTCTCTGTTGACCTAGTTGTGCAAATACTATCCCATCGTTTGCTGTGTACTTAACCCTACTTCCAATTCAAACTACTCGTTGTACGCTCTCTCTTTCTCGCCCATTCTCTTTCACCTTCTTACTTACTTCCCAGGCACTGTCTTTAACATCCTGACGAAATGCACACGCCGAAGTTGCATTTTTAATAATTATCAAAGAAAGTATAAAGACACTACAACAAATTGAATGATAAAAAGTGACAACATAGCTGTTGCTTGTGGTAGAGGCTCTTGTCATTTAGGAAAGCGAACTTTTCCATCCTTTTTTGCAAACGTTGATGTGTTCATTTCTTCAAGAGAAAGCATTTGGACTAGTTTATTCGTGGATCCTTTTTTCTCGTATTACCTCGAAGGTCGTGGCATATGAACTTGGCGGTGACTTTTCCGAACGCATTCTTGATTAGATTGGTTATAATGTTGAGAAGCGCGGGCCTGAAAATGAAAAAAAGGCATTGTCTGACTGAATAACATTTATCAATGACAACCGCAAGTTCACAACTACGTGACGAGAAAGATGCTCTGCGTAATGAAATAGTTTTGTTGCTGAAACGAAAATTGAAAGGTTATCATTATTCTATGGCACCGAATGATATTTGAAAAAAGTGTTGTAGAATG
Source organism: Hetaerina titia (assembly GCA_037158775.1). NCBI lineage: Eukaryota > Metazoa > Arthropoda > Insecta > Odonata > Calopterygidae > Hetaerina > Hetaerina titia. The sequence goes on along the minus strand of CM073773.1, from coordinate 48,544,065 downwards.
ATCAGCTGTAGAATACTTGCATTTTAGATGCTCCATCGGGTAAGGTTATATCACTGCTTCTAAGTGATGTTGCGGGGTGTTATTGTACTAGCTACTCCTCTCAAGCACAGTCACGTCAGTCATCATGTAGTTTGCAGTTTAATATTCTTCATAAAATCGAGAACCAACTGTGCTAATGGACGTTATTGTGTCTGCATGTCGGTACAATTAATTACTGTCGTATTCATGAGTATAATGCATCAGTTGGAGGAAATTTCAACACCCTAACTACTCCCTTCAGCCGCTGCAGGAGCATTCAGAATGCACTGGAGAAATCGCTAAACTCGGCTACTACTACTTGAGTGTGATTACCACTATTTTTTTATACTTACCAACTACCTCACCCGTTTCATATTCACTCGGAAGTACTTTCGCGGAAGGATAATTTTGATCATGCGCGTATTTATTCGTCTGCATTGTTTTTTAATAAGCGGGTGAATTACGTCGTGCGTTTGTAATAAAAAATATTCTTAAAAAAGTCCAAATCGCCGAAAGCATTGTTACAGCGCGGCGAATGAATTCGAAAGTTAGGCTTGATTTCCTTTCGTCTTTTCTGTGATTTTTTTGCCCAGGATGATGCCCTCCTTTTATTAAGCTTTGTTTCGCCTTTATTGGGTGCTGGATGCGAAACATTTCGGTTTCCGCGATCAACAACTGTTACTGCAGTTGGGCGAAATGAATGTACCAATATCGATGGCCCCATGTGGAACGTGTCACTAGATGGTGTTCAGCTCCAGAGGGGAATCGGCTGCTGTTCGCATTCAATCTTCCTTCTCTCGCTCCCCAACCCTATTCTTCCTCCTCTTTCCTATTTAAAGAGCGGATGCCGTGAACGCTCCGAGGAGCGGCGTCAACGACCGGACGCCCCTTCATCTGTTTCGTTTCCCGGCAAACCGCTGGCAACCGGAGGACGATGATAGGCTCCCCCTCGCTTACGGTGCCACCTCCGAAGTGTCTTTCCTCGTGGGTGTTTGTCCCTGGGGAAACTCTTTCACGCTCGGCTTCCACCGCTGCTAATTATTTGTGTGGAAGTGCGAGTGGAAAGAAAGGAGGTGATCGAAGCCGTTCTCAGTGCATGCCACCGTCTAGTCTGAGAAAAGTGTTTTATTTTCGCAGAAGAAATTTCGTAATATCCAAAATTGCGGCTCCTGGCAAAAAACATTATGTTCCTTGAGCTTTCATCAACATTTTCGTCTCGTTAGGATTCATGGGTTTGCTAAGAAAATGAAAAAAAGCATGGACACCCTAAAAGTTCTTTCTGTTGACTGACGGTGGAACGATGTTATATTTCTTTTGGGAATTTTGGAAGGAAAGTAACGACATCGTAATCGGAAATAAGGAAAATAAATAATGAAAACGCTATAAAGAATGTATCTATAATATACATCTATATCTTGATCTTTTTGACAGGTGATGCTGGTAGTTAACGCCTAGGCCATGTGAAATTGATTCATTCCAAATGGGGGAAGGTTCGTTCCTTAACCTATACTGCTAGACGTTTCCCATACAGATCTGATACTTTTTGGTCCAACTAGGGATGCCCTCAGACTTCCCCCTGATGTAAACGCGGTACCCTCCGGGCAGTAATCAATTGCTGTACGAGTGGACCACTACGCCACTATGAACATTAATTGACTATTAAAATGATTATAATTTTGAGAAATGGCATGAAAGTATTTTTAGGCGTTAACATTAATGTGCACACACAAATCACGGGAATTCAATTTTAAATTTAAAATAATAAGTATGCCACTACGATAAGAAATCAGCTCCAAAAATTGTGCAGAAATAGGAATTTTATATCGATAATTGGGATTCCATATGTCTTAATCCCTTTTTAGTTTTCCTTGCTTGGTCCGACGACATTTGGCGCTAATTCAAGGGGTCACCGTTCACGTTTAAGAATCGTTGGCAGGAGCGACAACATTTTGATAAATTAACAGCTCCCTTCCGAGATTCCTTTTCATAAGTAGGCGGCCCATCTTAAGGTAAGACTTTTTTTGCATACAAAATCCGTGTTGTTGACGAATTGTTTAGTTTATTTAACCAGTATATAGTACGTATTAGAAGGTGCTACAGGATACATTTAAAATATTTTTCGTTTTTTACAATGAACAAACTCGGATAAAACTGTCGTTTTCAGAAAATTATGGATGAAACTACATGTTTGTGTAAGTGACTGAGACGAAAGTAGTATAAGACGGTTGGGCAGTGCGGGAGAAATTAAAGAAAGGGAGGAAGTCGTTATCTATCCTGAAGGGGAACAGCCTGAAGGGTATGTATGATTTTTTTTTATCTTTTAGAACCAACCTCATTGCAGTCGAAGTTAATTCGGCGTGAAGGTCATTCACTCTTTCAGTATTTATTCTCAATTTTCGTTATGACTGTAGGCGTGAAGGCATGAGATCGACAAGGACGCTTCATTTTTGTATTAAAAAGCAATTTAGCGTCGTGGATGAAACGGTATAATGTTTAATTTTCAGCAAACAACGTAACTGACTAGAGAGTTATTTTGATTCAGAAAATCTGAATAACGCTTAACATTTAACTTTTTGAACCAGTTTTACGCGGGTGTCAGTACTTGTTCATGGCCTCTTTTGAGGTTTGCTCAGGTTTCAGTGGATACTTCAGTAAAAGCTCGTTTTGGAAAGTGCTTCGTCTTAAATTTACGTCTACGGGTGGTTCAAATATTTTGATTAAAGATTCAGGTGGCAGCCCTTTTCCTTTTGACCCCACTTTTTCCCGCACCTGGACTGCGAGACGCAGTCCAGGTGCGGAAAAAAGATTAAAACTCCTGAAAATATTCCCATGCATCATCATATACAATATACGAGATATCTCGTTTTTCATAATCTAGAGGCTTATTAAGTAATGAATTGCATCGCTTGAGATGTCACTGGGACGGATTTTTTGTTCGTCGAAGTTTTCTTTAGCTTTAAATGATCTAATTACCATATATATTTTCCATAGGCTCCATGGAAGAAGCGGTGAACCCTGGTCTAACATTATTAAACTGGTTATTCAGAAAATATATATTGAAGATATTATTAACCAGCATGTTGTTAATCGGAAACTATTAATGTAACTTTTTTCAGTGTATGTGGCTGTTGTATCTCCGGGCGATACATCGTGAAAAGGGTCAATTGATAAAATGAAAATGGCCTTAGTCCGTCCTTAGCGGGAGTCCCACGTGAAAAAGACATCCGAAGAATCCTCAGTCCAAGAGGGCCGCCTTCCCAATTCCCCACTTACTTTTCACGCCCAAATCGGTCGTCTTGCATCTTTTGCGCTTGACCTATTCCATTCATTGAGGGTGCATACGGTGGCTCAGAGTTCTAAATGGTTCTGACCTAAGCTTCGCCTTTCCAATGCTGCTAGAATGGAGGGAAGCCTGATTGTATTTTCAATAACGGACAGTGAAAATTTATCACCGCGTGGATCGCGCTATAATGTGGTGACGAGGGAGGCGATAAATTCGCGTCGTTCATAATGTAGGATATTGAAAATATGGGCTTTCTCCCGGAGAGACTTGGACGGATGTGTCGCCAGTCTCAGCGTGACTATTAATCATTCTGCTCGATGGGCATTTGATAAACAGTCTGGAATATTGAGGGGGATTTAAGTGTGCTTATATGAATGAAAAAGCACAGAATAAAATATTCGGCTGACGGACTTCAATTATCGTGGAGAAAAACTATCGTACGATCCGTAGGATTGTTTTTGAATGTGAGAATGTTTTCAGTAAAGTTATTTCACCTGCAGTAAAGTCCAAGTACATAATTACGATGATGCTACATTCAATAATGTTGCTAAATTTCGATACTCAAATAAAAGAAATTACTATGGACGTTTTTCAATAAAAGAAAGCTATCTGAGTTTTTAAGTAGTGACGTAGAATGATAGAGATTTGACCTGAGAATGGGATTGTGGGGAGCGAATAAGCGTAATAAGAATTGAAAAACTAACGAATGGGTAGAAAATTATAGTTTTCTCTCGGTTTTTCATCCGAAAGGATTAAAGGTACAATCCTTGACGTGCTCAGCCCATTAAAACCTCATCTCGGCCCAGATTCGTATCAAACGGGTTCTAATTTGACGTCACAGGTTATGCGATCGCGTGCGTAATCCCACATCCGGCCTTCGCCGTCCTGGAGCGTGTGCAGAGGAAGGGCCTCTGGGCAGCGGCAGACGTCCCGTCCTCCGCCGGGGACGCTTCTTCGGGAGAGGAGCGCGAGAGTCGCTTGCGGTCATTGGAATCTCTGCCTTCATCATTCGCCCCCACCGCGATCTCTCTCGTTTCACCCCCTTTCCCGTCTCCCCCGACCCCTCTCTCTATTTCGCATTGAATACCGGCTCCGTCTGCAGATCCCGAGCCTGTTGTGGCGACTTTTTAGCCTGTGGTCCAACAGTCCCATCTCGCGGCTGGATCGGCACACGACGGTTTGCAGAGAGGGATTGGGCGGGGCAAGGACGCTCCACTTCCGCCGGGCCCCCGGGCGAGGCCGGCTCACGCAGCCGTTCCCTCTCGTTACACGCAAGAGACCGGCCAAACTTGGTTCCCCGAAAGCGATTACCGAGCAAGTCCGGCGTCGAACTATGCCATCTTCGGGCCGTTTTGGGAACCTTCCAGTTCCTTTGCGTCCACTAATTTTGCGGCTTAAAGTCTGCGTTTGAGAAGTTGACTGGGACTTGATCCCATTCTTCTGAACTTCATGTTTTCTAACCCTGGTTTAAAAATGTCGGTGGCATAATATCATTAAGAAGTTCTGTGGTCAGATTGTGAGTATACCTGAGCGGAACCCCTTGACTGTTTAACTGAAAGTTGACCATATTCCGAGTTCAGTATCAAGAAACTCCAGCTTTTAGTAATTTATCACAGAGTCAATACATTTTACCAGACGATTTATGCTGTGTAATTATTTTATGTAGAATTGTTATGATGGTTAATATGTTGTTGATGTCAGGATAGACCGCCTCATTTTCACAATTTGTGTATTGCATTTAGTTTGTAGCATTCATAATTTTTCACTTCCTAAAACTAAGTAATGAATTTGTTACCAATGCGTAAGTCGTGGATATTACTTTCTTATTAATGATACCATAACTTTAGTGAAGGGTAATTTGTATCTTTATTTTGGAGAAATATAAATTAAATTGTGTTACTTAAGATTCCATGTTTACGTTGTCCGCCGTAAGAAAGCTGCATATCTTTCGTGTCAGAGAAAGTTGGTCATTCTGGCAACATCGCATTTATGGAAATCCGATGTCTAAGATTAAATGAAAAGAAAGAGCACGCATTGAAGTACGACTGTTATTTTAGCCAACTATTTTATAAAATCGATGGGTATGATTAATTTGCATAGTAGTATTGCCAATAGAAGCCTCAACTTGAGTTGTAATCACTGTGGTGATGATACCCTTTGGATCCATTTTTAATTTTAAATATACATTTTTGGAATGTGGTTTTGCAAGATAATGAAACAACTGGGGATCCTTCACGCGATACTATTAAAGAAACCGCAATTAAGTTAGTTGAATAAAACTGCTTAAGTCCCAGTGTTTAGATAATGGCATCATTATTTAGGTCAATTTGCCAAGGCATTAGTTTGTGTATTTAATTTGAATTCCAATGCCAATGCTAAGTGCCGCAGATAGATTGTTTCCGATTTTAATTTTACCCGCTTAAAGAAATGTGGTGACCACTGGTATGGTGTGCTGACCATGAAAGGTGCGTCTGTTATCCAGGTGTCGTTGATGAAAGTAATTATCTAAAGGCTGATCGATTAATTGGGAATATTTTTTCATTCGACTTACAAACAGTAAACGACTCATAGCATTTCGTCGATGACAGCTTTGTGAAAATTTATATAGTTACAATCTTAAGTTTATCTGATCACTTAGCGCGATAATATTACAATCGTGCTTCCAGTGATCCTCACGTGTTACTTTGACAAATTTACATTTTTGCTTTGGAGTATGTTGCTACTACAATGAAGAGTAGCTGTAACAGCAATCAATTCACTTCAGAATTTTCTGGAAAGCATGAACGTATAATGGTCGTGTACCAGCCTTTAGCATCGTATCATAAATGTGTAAAATTGGACCAATCTCATCAAAAGCGTTCCAAAATCGAATTATAGCTTTCCTGAGCAAAAGATGATGACCGTTTTTGCAAAATTATGGACATCACATTTATTTCTCTCGGAAATCTGTCAAGTCTCGAATATCTTTCCCGAGAGTTGATCATATAAGGCAAACGTTCCGTGTAGCTTCATCATTCACGATACGATGCATTGATTCAGAAAAACGATTTACTTTGCTGTTTTTTTTATCCTTCGGGTTGAAATAGTGTTAATTGTGTTTTTTTTGCACTGGAATTGAAGTGGAAATTAAAATTAGTGACATTAAAGAGTGCGCCAGAGATTCATCCCGCCTTGTGGCGTAATCAGTGGTCCTTGGTCAATCCTTCTTGTGCCATCCCGAAATTCCACTCCCGATCCGGTGAACTGATCGAACAAGGTCGAAATGTATAGGTGTATTCAGAGATGGCTGAGAATCATCCGCCGTGAGTAGACGAAGCCCATCCGCTTCTTTTTTTGGTAACTGCGCTCTGATTGGCGCATTGGTTAGTTGCGAGAGCATTGGCGCCTGATTGATGATGAGTCGGCAGGAGTGGCGCGGATCCGCTCGCTGCCCTTGGAGAGGAGAAGTGGGGCGCCTCTCCCGACTTTCCACCTGCCGAGCTAAGTCTCCCGCTTCCACGTCTCCTCGCCCTCCCATATCTCTCGGCTTTGTGTAGTGATACTTCGTGGTGCAGTTCTGAAGGTCCGTACCTGATGTAAGGTAGGGCCCATGCTCCGAAAGGAATTTCTAGATAATCTGATCAGGCGGATACTTCTGATTAACCTCCTATTGATAGGATATATTCACCGACTACTGGGCTGTGAGCATATTAAATTCCTCGACAGTTCATAAATTTAAGATTTTTCCGACAATCTCTCTTGCAGTTCACAGTTCTGTTACGATAACGACGCTGTAAACTGTGGCGGGTGTAATCTAGTATTTTTGCTTGAGGGTGGGTGTAAATTAATCCTAATCAGGTGGATGGGAAAAAAATACCAAATTTCATGGTGGTTGAAGGTGGCACATCTAAATACTATAGACGAAACATAAAAAATGGCGAAATAGCAAAAGTCACTTTTGATTGTTAAATACTGCCGTGCTTAAGCTATGCCAAACATTGATAAATTGGCATAACTACGCGAACAATCCACTCCTATTTCAAGAGATGAAATTTTTCGGTGGCACACGTTGCTAGACCGCACAAATACGAGTGTTTACCTAAGTTCAGTGAACTGAGTTGACATTTATCTTTGGCTATAATGTGTGTGGTGGATGCGTGCGCTGAAAAATCTGTACGCAGCATATTTGTAACTGGTTACAGAGACTAATCGGAGACAACGGGTAGTGGTTCGCCGCTATTCATCTGTTAATCGAAAACGTTTTCATCCATGGGAATTGGACCGGCCCCTTTTTTTTTAATGTTTTAATTTACTGTTTTTGTCGTTTATTCATTTTTGCGAGCGTTCAAATCAACTACGCTTCGCAGCCAGATAACCGGTAAATGGTTGACTTGTGAAACGAGCCCGCGTTTGAATTCCATTGGCGATAGCCTAGTTTTCGCTGCGGTTAAAAATAAAACCTCATCATGAGCAGAGGTGGCTCGTGCCGTGGAAGTGCGAGGGGGCACTGCACTTTTACTCCTAGCTCAATTTGCATATTCATTAACTCAAAACATTTGAGACTCCCTTTGAATGATTTGAGATATGGCACTAATTCTTCTCGGGTCTCATTTTAAAACTCATAATATTTCTAAAACAGTCAATGGTCTGACGGAGAGACTTTTAAACGTGCTTCTGAATCCTGAACTGTTTCACTCGTTGCTCAACAACACGGTCATTATAGAGACGGAAACAAAAGTGCGATTCATTTTATATTCAATCAAATCCGAATCAAAGTGGTTATCTGGATAGAGGTTATTATTTGTCGTAACTCCGATTCAGGAATCGTTTCGAGAGATATTACCGCTATTAAGACTTTGGTTGATACGATAAGCAGTGATAAAGTCGAAGATTGTTACATTATTTCTGTGAAAGGAGGAGAAGAATGGCGTAGTGATCATGTAATGCAAATGAGTTATGAGATTCAGACATCGCCGTCAAGGTTTGTACCCATCTTACTTTTTAATTTAATTGCTTTCTTCCTTTTAACGTTTGCTCTTGTTCCCCACAGGCAGTGTGTTATCGTGGAAACATGTAGAAAGTATTTATAAAATTACTTTAATGGTGGAATTACCAGTTTCATTTCTATTGATGAAACTTGAAAATTACAGCCATTGTTTTTCTCTTAAACATCCTTCTTACCATGCTCTTCCTGAAACTTGGTTAATTATTCAATGTGCGCCCATTTGACTTTCATCGATGTCTTATACATTTCAATAACCTTCAATCGTCTTTTCTCTGTTTCTCCCATCGTCCATTATTCGACTCCGTATATATTCCTCGATCAAGTGTTTTGTAATTTTGAGGTTTGTTCATTTTTTTGCGCTAGAATGCCTTCTTTAATTATGAAATCCTGCTGTTTTTTCTTGCGTTGTTCACGGTGTAACCTGCTTCCTAAATGGCATGTCTATATCCTATGCTACGGTTTTTGCCCGTTTATTTTGCGTAGTTTACGGAAGAATAATAGCGTGTTTAGGTTTTGTGTTGTTTTTGGGTATTTGTCTGTATTTTCATTACCTTTTTCGGGTAAATGAATATATTATTCTCTTCTGATCTCCATCTTCTGCTCTTGCAATTTTGTTTTAATCAAAGCATGGCATCGTGATACTCGACTCCCTGGCATTGGAGATTTTCCTTTGATAATTAAAATTCAATCAGGCATTTAAAAATTTGGATTCCCGGGAGTATATTTGCAGTGCATTCCTACAACTTTCATGTCTCTAATGCAATCAAAGCCGTATACTTGTGTTTCAGTCTTTTCTTAATTGTTCTAATTGCCTCCGTTTTTGAACGACTACTTAAAAAGTACTAATTGAAAACTTTATTAGACAGAAGTTGACACACGTAGTTCCCCATTCTGAATTCCATTGGAAAGGAGAGGGCCGTTATGGCAGTTCAAATAGAAACTAGATTTTGTGTGGATTACACCATACCGTTTATAGAACTTTCTCAATGTTTGCTACACGTAACTGCCGAAGAACTTCATGGTAAGTAAATGCGTGATTCACTAATATGCCTACGTTGCAGACGTGTTTGTGAGCTTTTGAAAAATAAGCACGAGCGGAGAAATTTACATAATTTATTCCTTCACTGACGATTTTCACTTCTCTTTGGGAGACCTTGATAGTATTGACCGAACTTCTCCTTACGAGTAGGCTCTTCTGGCGTTTTCTCTAATGTCAATCATTAAGACCTTCCGTCTATTTGACTCGCTTCAGTGGAATACATTAAAGATCAATTTTAAGAAATCCATTTTTGTGTTCATTACTGAATCATTGGTGTGCATAATAAGACAACAATTATAATGTGGCAAGTATTAGACGTATTTCACTTCTCTGAATTGTAATCAGTCTTGCTACGCAGGTGGGATTACGAGTATTGTATCAAAGACTCCAGGTGTGGGGAACTGTGCGAGGGTGAATATATGCTGAGCCTATCTTGTTGCCACGGACCCATCTGCCAAGAGTAAACTCTAATTACGATGAAAAACTAAACCAAAGAGCTGGTTCCAAAAGCTCTCCTGCGAACTCTTTTGGAATTGTGACCTCCTAAGTTTGAAAGTTCAGATGTTCCGCACTCGATCCACGGTTCAGGTGACCCGCCCTCAGTGACATTTGAACTATTCCAAATTTGTTAATGCATCCTAATGGGTTTCTCAATCGACTTCGATTGCCTTCTATTGTGCACAAACAATTTAAAAAAAGTTATTGTTGTGTTAACTTTCTCATGCTGTCAGTGCAGCAATTTCAGAGTGTAAAAATCATTCGCCTTGACCGGGATCCCGGTCAAAGCTGAAATTGTTGCATTGAAATGCATACTAGCGGATGACTCCGTGAAAAGTTACTGCTGCGGCATCTCCCTCAATTTTTTGGAATTTATAATAATGTCGCCTTTCAATGTTGTCCATACCGTAGAAGATATAAAGTAGCATAAATATGTACGTATGTTCAGAGCGTTACAAATTAGTGTTCCATTTGTCTGGCTGGCTTGATCTTACCCAATTCAATTAATGGAAGTTCCTAATAAAGTGACCTTCTGTTATGGTACGAGTAATTTGCTCGTCCCCCCTTTTTGATCTTCGCCTTCTTTTCTTCTTAATGGCAACTTTCTTTTTGGACATACATTTCATTTTTGGACATTTTTAAAAATACAGATTACGCTCTTAGTTGCATCGTCTATTGAATTACTTGAGTTAAGTGGTATTTTAAACAGTGAATTATGTAAATAATCCTTGCTTTTACTCTATTTGTATTTTTTTTACCTCTCCTGGATTCATAAGTAACTGATTTTAGATGAAAGGAGAACGTTGGAATCTATTTTTCCATCCGAATCGGTATAAATATTTATACGTTAATTCAACTTCGGAAAAGTATTTCCTTATCTTTGATGTTCTCTTTAGTGCCTGTCTTGTGAGACATTTTTTTCTTTATCCATTTCCCATCCGATGAAACGGTAAGGTGCACACGGATTTGTTAACTAGATATCCCAAGGTCGTGGAATATGTTTTACCGCCTTGATCATTTGAGGCATTGTGAGTTCATTCCTCGTGCCACTTCGTTCGGAGCGTGATCACCAAGGGGAATAACAAAAGATGTTCTTTGCATTTTTATGCAATGGAAAATTATGAACGATTATTTATATTACCTGGAAACTCAGTAGTTACAAAATAGCAGATGATAGCCTTAATCAGTAGCTCAGGGCGAAAGAGGAGTACGTAGGTATATTATGGTACGTACGTATAGTATGTAGGTATATACTGGTAAATATTACAATAATGCTCTTTCATTCCTAACTTGCCTTGTGAACATGTTGCGGTGATTGCAGCTGAAAGTACTATCATTTTTTTTTGCTGCTAGACTTATTTACAGGTTAATCCATTTATATTTCTCTTGGGATATATTTTTATTCTTAATGATCCTAAAGATTTTTTAGCAGATTTTGAAATTTTAAAAAAATGTATTCTTCCCCTTAACTTGTCCCCGCATTTGTACATGGTTGGTAAAAAGGGAGTAGCTTTTCGGAGGAGAGAGAGAGAATTCGCATATATCTCGACCAAATGAACGGCCGTAGTTAAGTGTGATGCAGATCGGTTATTCAATGGAATGGAATTTTCATGAAGGGAAAAATATAAATTTCTTATTTTACTCAGCGTTTTCCTGCTAGAGAAAATGGTGTGCAGTGGTTAAATGTAAACTTTTTTGGGGCCCTATAATCCTTACTCTATGATTCTTACGCATTATTTGTATGCTGGGCTGTCGCAAATCTAATAACTTTCAAACTGCCGACACACCCGTTTTCGCCTACTTGTCTCTGAGTCGGATCAACTAGTTGTAGGTGTTAGAGACATTAATCTACATGGTGCCCCGCAAGCCTCTGCCAGGGCATATAGCAGGGGATGATACCACGGCAGTCAAACAACATCAAGTATTGCTTAAATGTTAAATACCGAAAGAAATGTTAAATAACGTTACTGGAGTGAATTTACCGTAACTTCACTTTAGCTATGCCCACCAATGTACGACATTCTCCCATTACCATTTTTGACGAATCTAGCTGATCATGTTTGAACTCTGTAAAATCCCTAAAAGCTAAATTAAACATGTAATTACACCATATTTCTGGTGGTTTTTCAATGAAACCTACATCGCTGTAATTTATAATGCGCTTATATTTCTAATTCACAGTGTCATCTTTTTTACTTAAATCCATGACGAGCAACTAATTCAAGAAAGTTTTAAAGTCATAGAGTCACGGTTGGAGACGAAAGATTTCTTAAATAACATCTGAAATGAATAGCGAAAGCGGAATCGTTTGCATTATGGCCAGCGGTTCGTTCTCACGCTGTCGCAATTAAGTGTTCGATTACTATCACGTTTCACATAATGGCGGATTATAAGCGGAGCTAATTCACAAGTTTCAATTCCATATTCGCAAGATGTTTTTACAAAATTGAAAGTGCTCTTTTCCGATCGTCCTAATTACGATTCGTTTCTCCAGGGTTATTTAAGCTGCATATTTTTTTTCAATCGTGCATGACTGGCGTACACTAATTCTATTTAATCCCGGCGGAAGCAGCGGCATACCGAGATTTGTCGCGTGCGTTGCCGTAGTTTAGCCAGAATAACAGGTTTGTGAAAGTGAACTACTCTGAATGAAAAAAATAACGGTGACTGGAACTCGAATGGCTTAAGTTTTTCCGTTGCGTTGTCTGCATAGTCTCCGTTGTTGATTGTCAATGAACTTTGATTCCAGTGTCACCGTAAGGCCATCTTTGCGTTGTTTCTGTGCACATCGACTAGTCGTCAGGTGTTGGATTTAGTGCTATTAAAAAACCCGTGATATCTCGATGTCGAGCTCGCGGTATCACCTTCGCTCGTCTCTCCTCACTCTCTCTACTGCTGTGCTTATTAGCTGACAGCTGCTCTTCCCCTCGGAGTCCTTAAAACCACAGAATGCGGCTCATACAAAGTCTCGTTTTCCCTGATCATTCCTCTGGTCACCGTCCTTATTCATCCTTCTGCCTTCTCTCTCTCACCCTCCCTCCATCTTTCAAAGATTCTTGCATCATCCGCGGAGTTAATTTACAACTGCGAGTTTTGTATACTCGCTGGAAATGTTAACCGTGATAATTTCATTTCAAACTATCTAACTAAGATAACTGTAACAAAGGTTGGATCATTGTTAATATTCAGGTGCAAAAAGTTTACTGTCTCGAGAAATATTTTCATCTCCATCTGCATGGGTGGTATAATTTAATGATGAAAGGTAATAGAGTAGGCCAAGTGTATAAAACTTAACAACTTGGAATTTTTTGGAAACTCCTAATTTGCCCTATGCGCTTGTGCAATGAGATAATTTTCGATTATTGGTAGTTCCTTACCGATGAAAAAGCTAGACGAAAAGCAAAAATAAGTTTCGAATGGGTGGGCGGGAATGTTTAGCACTGATAATAACTTTTGTTTGGCTGACCTATTCGCTGCGGCTGTAGGGTCAGCTATACAGGTGTGTATGTATGTGTTGACCCCGCGATCTTAACTCCTTAAATTAATTTATCAATGAGTCACTTCTGCGTGCTGGAAAAAAAAAGAAATAAATGTCGACGCCGACTTTTTCGTGGTTCCACTTTTTATGGATTACGATTGCCTTAACAACTTTGGGCTCGTTTTTACCAGTCTCGTCTCGCCGTTAGCGGCGCTTTCTCCGTATCCTACCCCCCACCCTTTCTTTTTCTTTAATGCTCATCCCGATAAATTCAGTTTCAGTGATGCCGATCGGTTTTTCGTTCCGTCCATTCTTCCGATCCCTCCACACAGTTTCGAACACAACGATCTTCATGTTTGCCCTCCCTTAACCTTGTTGCAAGCCCCAAGGGTGGATAATCGTCTCCATTGGGGGCGTCCGTCGGACCCATTTGTCACGAAATTCTTCGAAGAGTGCGGCGCGATCGTAGTGCATCTCGTGACCGGCGTGTCCGGGCACCGAATAGGAGTCGACTATGGAGGGGGAAGTAAAGAGGGGTTTGGGAGCAGGAGGAAGTGGGGTGGCGGTCTTAGAGAGGTATTCCATGCGACATTCGCCCGATTCCCTATTACCTCAACCTCCCCATGGCGATTGCTCTCCTGAAAAGATGCTCGTACCTATTCCCATCATCTTAAGTTCAAGCAGAGGTTTCGTGCTCAAATTGCATCGCATTTCTTGATTCAACGTTTACCCTCATACTGTACGGAACTCGTAAACAATGTGCATATCCATGAGGAATAAAATGCTATTCGACTCTAGCGTGCACTCGAAAGAGACCTAAATATTTCATTTTTCTTGAAACGGATTGTTTGCTTGCAGTCATATATTTTTTTATTCGTTTCCGAACCATAATGGTTGCTCATTGACATTATTAGACCTTACAGTTTTTAATAGTGAATCGTGATGTATCATTATGGAAGACTGTGATGATCATCTCTGTTTCATCCCTCTATTTGAAAATTGCAACTTTTCGTCGTATTCTGTATGAATTAAGAAAATCTTAGTCGATAACCTTTGGGACCGCATTTCTCCAAGTCCTAAAACGTTTTTGACAAAAGTTCTGTAGGAGCGTGTCGTCAACTTTCTCTTCACTTTTTTGAATCTTCGCCAAAGTGAGGTCAATGGCACTAATTTATGAAGAGTTCGGAGAGAACTCATTGGGTAACCTGTGAATTCAGAGAAATATGTCCTCCAATTTCATTTCGTTTCCAAAAACCATTATTAAAGTCTGTTAATTTTCTGTAGAACTGGGACTCAGTGTTCAGGCGATGGGATACTAGGATGATAAATCGAATTATTATCTTTTTGTGGTGAATTATTTTTTTCATTGCTAAAGTATAAGTAAGAATTGATTAAATATTTTGCATACTTAGGCATAACATTCATCTGAATCGGACCTGTCATTTTCCTCATCTGTCATTCAGTCGATATTTAAAATTTTTTCATGGAAATTACCGAATATTAGTTCTCGGTGTTGTTATTCTAAAATTGATTGATGAAATGGGGCCCATAGAGTTTCATCTGAAGTGGTTCTTCAAAAGTTCAAGTTCTCCATTGCCTAAGCTAAAATAACTTATGACTTTGGCTGTTTCGTAATTTTTCATTTTAAATATCGCCTTTGTCTATAGTACTTGAAGCTATTGTGCACGGCATATTGGCGTAGCCGTTAGACACTTTCATTTTTGGAATATACTAGCTGTTTTATTTCAATGTCGGAGAAATCGTTGACCGTTTTGTGATTTCAGAAATGAATTTTTATCGAACTCTAGAAAAAGTATGGAGATATCTGATAGTGAAACCAAATTTTTTACAGGCTAAAACCCTGAAAGATGTACAGACGTTGGCAATAATGAAATTATTGAGCAAATTGCAGAAATTCTGTAAAAACAGGCTAGGTATCCTACAACGAAATGTGAAAACACCAATAGAGGTCACCAGGTATCAGGTGCACGAAACGATATAATGATAAATTAAATGTGTATCAAAAGAAACATAACCTAGAATATATACAACTGCAATTAGACCAATGCTACCTTAAGACATCGAAGCTGTAGCGACGACAACATACACGTACGCAGAATACTACAAAGAACCGAAATGAAAATCCTGAGAATAGTACTTGGAAGAACTAGAAGAGGTAGAATAAGCAATAATTTTAGTGAGGAATGGAAAATAACGTCGAACAAAAATTGGGTTAAAGAGCGAAGAAATATGTGAATAGAATGGGAAACAAAAGGATAGTGACGATTTAGGGAGATCAGTGTCCAGGAGGAAAAGGAAACTGGGCAACCTAGGATGAGTTGGAAAGAATGGTGAAGGTGATGAGTTATGAGTGAGGATAATGAATCGATAAATAACTGACTGAAAAGCCCATAAGAAGAATTCTAATTCGGTGATTGACGGTAATAATCTTGCTATATTGCTTCTTCCTCGTATCAAGTCATCGGACTTAGTGGGAGTTTTTCACGCAACTTTTAACATTAGAACATCCACGTGGCTGCGTTACATAGTATATGTCTGGTGTCAATTAGTTTTCCCATTTCCTGTGGTGTTATATATGTTTTTTCGGTTTTCTCTATATTATTGTTAATGTTTCTCCCCAGTCCAAAAGGCTTTCTGTGAAGGAGCAAACGTCTTTAATGCATCCGTGAAATGAAGTCGAATCTTAGATAACAGCTAGACATATGTTGTTTATCAGTGGAAACGTTTTTAGGTTGCTACTGTTATTTATTCGGGAATCCTAAAAAATGTAATCTTTCTTTGGGAAAGAGGCCTTAAACTTCTAGAATTGTCTAAGTTAACGGAAGGATTTTCTCCCACACCACATTTATTTTTAATTGTCATTCTAGTAACGAAATTCTTGCACTGAATGGTTGAGGCCTTAACTTTGTAGAAATCCATGTTTAACTTAAGAAATTAATATTATCTTTGCTTTCTCCAGAAATTCTGTAGAAAGTACGTGCCGAGTTCTCCTGCGCGCTTGAGCTCTGGAGTCCTGCTATGAGTACGAGTATAGTTAATTGTGTTAACAGAAACTCAGTTCATTCCTGATAGCCTGGCATGTCGTAACGAATCGCATGACATTCTTTTCCTCCCATATTTTCAATCCCATTTCTTCCTCTAGTAATTGCTTGTTCTAAATTCATTTTATGTTTCAAAATTTTGAAAGTTCTCTTTTCCATTAAATGAATTGGTGCGTAAAAGATTTTCATTAAGATTTAGACTGACTTACGTTGATAACGCAATGTCGAGGGAACTCGCTTTAAAACCGTGTAAAGTAATGAATTATGTAATAAACACGAAACAGTATATCCTGCGTTTGTTTTGCTCTGCACAAGTAGCTCCGTACTTTCTCTCGCCTTGATCGCTTACCGCACCACACAACGGATCTCCTCCTTGTGGGTGTGCGAAGGGGAAAAGATGCCTGAAGACCCGTGTCGCGTCTTTGGCTTTCCGAGTCTTATTTTTAGCTGAATACCAAAAATATGAAGACTCGAGTCCTCGGATGTAGCGTTCGTTATATGAAGTCATTTTTATTTAATTCGTAGTTCGTCGAAATTACCACATATCACTCAGAATGAATTAACAATCTTAGTTTCGTACGTAGATTTCACTCTATAGGTTGCCGTAAACTAAATTTTTCATTAGCATGTGTGTAATTCAGTAAGTAACGCCATGGGTCCTCACATGATATCCCCAAATATTCATACGAGATAAATTTTTTCGGGCATAATGAAGATATTTTTGATCTTCTAAGAATTTGAACATGCCTTTAGTCGTCGCTTAAGTCATTTTTACTTATTATAAATACAATCAAAAATATTAATAAAGTAACGTAAATAGTTACAAAGTTTGGGAAAGTTAATTAAGTACTTCAGATATGTATTTGTTTATTTTATTATGTTATTTAAAATAAACAAATACATTTTAGGTAAACTGTACGATAGTTGTTTGCTTCTGTTTTAAGAGGTCTCTCCTGGTCCCTCTTGAATAAATATTTAATCAAATTATGAAAGAAGACAAAAAGTTATCCAGTGGAACTTTTTAAGTTTATTACTGGCACTACGTTGTATATAACATGCCTAATTTCGATCTGTCGCCTGATCGTAATTTTTGCCAATTAAGTAAAACATCTCTGGCAAGAATTTAAAACTGAACCGGTGGAATTATCGTAACCCGCGTTTGTGCAATTGCCCCGCTGAAGAGTGTGACTCGGCGTGGAAATACGTACGATAAATGAAGGCATTGTAAATGAATGGGTACCCAGCTTGCAACCTTTTGATCCCTTGGGTCATCATCACTTCTCATCACCTTGTAAACACCTGGAATATGTTTTATAATATTCAAATGACTAACCCACCCTCGAGTTCACCGTCGTAGATATCTCTCAAGCTCCGGGTACTCTCGCATCTTCCACCATGGTGCTCTCACCCTCTCGTCCCTCCTCCCAGCCTTTCCCTAATCCTCTTTCACTGTCTCCCACTTTTCAATGACGCCCCCGTCCTCTCGCACCGAGTCCTCCCTCACTCCTCCCTTCTACAAGGGTCCCTTCGCATTCCTAGACGCGTGCGCTCTCTTCCCCCCATCTGAAGTAGTCAACATAGTACCCATAATCTGCCGCACCTCCTTCAACTCATCTGCCAACAGCGCAAAGCCATTCAAGGGTTTCTCCGTCCTCCGCCTACCCCCCTTTGTCACCCACCTCCACCTTCCCCACCTGTCAAGCCCTCCCTTAGGCCTCCCCTCGCCTCACCCATCATGCGTAAGCCTGCCAACGTCGCTTATTTTTCCTTGTGTGCAATGGTCTCCTTTTGCTTCTCTTCGGTAATATTTCACTAGCGGAAGGGGTGGGTCTTGTCTGGAGAAATGCTCAGGTGGAAGAGCAGATTCGTGTAATGAGGTGTGAAATTGGACAGTGAACCCGTTTCTAAAATGTTTAATCGTAAAATACGTAAGATAGTAAGGATGAACGTGTGCAGCGGCATGGGATAAGAGTCGAGGCGAAAGAAAGGATAAGTACATGTTTTGGGTTTGCGTTCACTCTGCATTCACTAATAGAAAACAGAACTAAAAGAGGTAATATATTTGCGTCGTTTTTGAGTTAACTTTGAAGGAGAAGGTTTAGTAGAGTTGGTGTACGCCTGACGTATATAGGATTTGAGGTTAATATTACAAAAACTCTCAAGATTGTATTGCATAGATAGTGTTTTTTTATTGTCAAGTTTGAATTGCATAGAAAAGCTCCTGGAACATGTAAGCCTTTATTAAATCCAAGGCAATCGTTGAATGATTTGGCAAATATCCTGTCTAATAGTTCTACATGCTGCAGATATTCGCGAATGTATTACCAGCTGTAATACGGAGTTGCCGTGCGTGCATGGTATCCCAAAGTGATAGCGTTCCTCGCTAGTTTGAAAAATAATAGGATGTCGTTAATTGAGGATTTCATTCTCTAAATTTGTTAACGTAATTGGCAGTGTATTACATACCATATTTGTACTATTTAGGATTGTAAAAAAAGTGTGTGTGATTGGATTATATTTTAAATCATGATAACAGCATTATCTTCTTTGCTCTGAAAGTGCACGATTTACTTGGACCACATTTAAAAAGAACCCCTGAAGAATGGAGTAAACATTTTTATGGCGGTGAGCGTGGCGGTTTCAATTCCGAATGCTGTGAGAAAGTGTACGCGACGTAAAAGAGTTAAAACTTATTTACTAAGAACCCAGATGGATTAGTTTCGTTTTATATCCCTGTTCTTCGAAGATCTCCATATCGATGGGGGAGGCACCATTCACCCTTATACAGGGTATCCTGTATTCCTAATCTTTTAACGTTATTTATACACCCGAGGGAAATCTTCTCCAGTATTTTCATATATATTTATATTCTTTCCGCTAATCATAGCTTCCTTATATTGGCTTAGAGTTAAAAGTTTCTCGTCGTTACACATATTTCCTCTGTAGATAAAGGATAAAAGTTAGCTCATGACATAGCATCTTCGTTTATCCCTCCCCCGAACTTTCGAAGACTGCAAACGGGTGACCATGAGAGAGGTAACACCGGTGTAATGTTTTGATAGGGGACGTGGCACTGCACTAGGTAGAGCGCAGGGTTACTTAACTACCATTGGGCTTAGTAGTACTATGTGATCTTCACATATAAAACCGTCCTTCAGGCTGATCATCGAGGTTGGATATTGATATGCGGGTGCACCTTCTTCGTACATTGTTATATTTTTAGGGGTCACACCCGTCTGCCCGGCACAGCTGCTTTCAGAATGATGTAAATTCTCTGTTAGACAACTTCTACATCCAGTTTTCGTATTTCCTGCGGGAATGGTGTTTTTTTTCTTCGAATAATTCATACATTAAAACTGCAGGTTGTTAACCAAGGCAGCATCGGCGGAAACGTATTTCATAGACTTGTCACGGAAGTAGAGCAAATAAAGGGCATTTCTTCGAGTACAGATCATTTCATCCTAGGCATAGGTATCTCGTTTGTTTAACTCTGAAAGCACGAGATGTTTTTAGAAATTTGTGTAGTCTATTTTCTTGCTTACTTGCACTAAGTAGAAATGTAGCGGGGAATCTTTAAGATGTGGCTTGCTGTAGAAGAATTCTGACTAGATAAGTGTGTCTCTTTCATATCGTCTCCCAAATACGTCTTTTGCATATCTCTTGCAGGTCATGTCATTGAGAGGCGTATCTCACTGAAAGGTTCGCGTCTTTATTGCCATCCCTTGTTTATGACAATTGGGACGTTACCATCTTCGACAGTGCCTCCTGTGTTCTCCCCCATGCCCCTGCCTAAAGAAATAGTATTGTGCCTTCACGGCGGAAATGAAAAAACTCTTTGTCCTCTGTCGTAAACCTTATCGGGAATACTAATAAACATACGTTTACCGTCTCCCCGGTCTCATCAACCGTGGCACGTGTTTCGACTTCCGTATGCCGTTGACGTCACTTTTAACCCCCTCTCTTAAGTCCCGTTTTGGTTCACATCTCGTCTCGCGCTCAACCCTTCGTGTTAGAACTTCGTTCCCACTCAAGCCCTCACCCCAATCAACATCTTCCTCAATTCCTCCTCAGTTCCTTCCTGCCCTCTTCATCCCACCCATTCATAATCCAAAGTCGTACACTATCCTTCCTTGCCGCAGGCCTGCGTTGGTGTCACCCTTCGTTGAGCAGCCCAAAATAAATTTTATCGATGGGGAGAACGTATATTTTTATATACATCTCCACTTCATTATCCGAGCGTGAATTTCCATGACCCCACCATGGACCTGTGCATACATCAATTCTTTTTTTTTACGTCCATTTTATGTCCATTATGAAAAATTTATATCACCGAGAAATGTTGAAATTAATCATAACGACGTAATTTATTTTTCTAGCCCGTAAGGCACTCTATGCTGTATTACTCCATGTCTAAGTGTATCATTTTTCAATCTCAACTCTTGGGATTAAGCTCTTCATGCTATTGATTTTTTTTAAATCTCGCGTTCCATTAGCGGTTACCAGCAGGCTTGAAGCAAGGAAGAATCCATGCAATGAACCAAATAGCGAATGGATTGAATAAACTACCCCTACAAGTAAATTGTTTTAAGGTTATTGTACACCGAACGTTAATTTGCTCGTTCAATAACTAATAGAGGTCATGGATTTCAATTTTTAATTTAAACACGAGACAATTAAAACCTCTTTCCATCCTTATCTAGACTCAAGTCTTTTCCCCGTTCTTCCTCTTCCTGTTTACCAGGCTGCTTGCCTTGAAAATTGTGCTAATGGTGTATAAAGCCTTCGATTCAGAATTAATTCCGTGGTTCCCTTCTTAAGATGCTTCTTGGGAGGCGTTCAGCAATGGGGTAACCTAGGTTTACCTCAAAATAGGAAATTTAAAAAAAAACGAGGACGCTTCTATGTTGGTTTTTTGTTCTCCTCGTTGGCATCGGGGAAATATATTTTTAAGCGGCGTTCTCGACGGAAGGAGTGAGAAACGACAGCAGTTCCAACGTCTTCTTATTTTCTTTCGAGCAGGGGCGACGGCCTCCCGCTTGACTCATCCTTTAATTAGCCTCGGGATGCCTTTAACAGGCGAGGTTCCCTTCCTTTTTCTTCCATAGAGATAGAGAATTTTAGAGAGACGGTTTTTCATCCCGCGGAACGGGCGATTGGCTTACGGAATGATATATCCATCCGTGTAGTGAGCTCCGTTCGGTTGGATTGCGGTCCGCCGCTGCCTCTCCGTCTGCCTTTACGTGGATTTGGTTATGCTCTCGCGTTACGCTTCGGTGCGTTTACCCGTCGTCTCCGTAGGGAAAGATCCCCGCCTCGAGCTCCGCCGCGGTGCGGCCGCCCGGCCGGTGGTTTTACCCGCGCACGACCCCATCCACATGCCATAATTTATGTCCCGCTGCTGTTCCCCGCGACGTTGTCAATTCTCTTTCCTCGCATGTAGGATCATGCTGAACCCTATCTAGTGGTAATCCTCTCCCTCCTCCCACCCACTTTCAAGAGCAAATTATAGTAAATTTCTTCTCTAATATTTCGGCTCGCGTTTCATTGTTATTCACGCAATGGCCAGAAGGAGAAAATAAGCATCAAGAAAATGATTTCAAGTTCGATCGTGAGCAACCGTGTGAATCTATGTATTTTATAACTGTAAAAATGGGATCAGTGGAATTAAGTGCTGTTTTTCTATTTTACGTGAAGTGTTGTTTTCCGTATCAAATTCTGAGAGGTTTCCACGTTCCACCTCCTTTTTTTTAATTTCTAGCGCTAAAATTTGTGGAAAGGGTGTATTGTTAAATGCGGATATCTTATTATTACTATACAAGCCGCAAGCATATTGTATGACGGGGTTGTTAATAACAGGAGCTATGGAATAATGTAAATCATTGATTTGATCTTTTAACGAAAGGAAAATAGGTGTTACTCAAGTGAACGAGAAGTTCTAGTAGTCGTGTTTAATGACGAATTTCGCGAGTGGGTTAAGGGGTACTTCTGTTGAAAAGTTTGATAACCTATTTCCGTAATTTCTTGTTGCGGTTTCCCTTTCTCGGTATAATTCAGGGTTAGATTTATTTCCTCGGGACAGCCTAAAACTCGCGCGACTTGCTTTTTTTCAAGTCTGTAATTATAGTATTTCCACGAACTGTGAAAATTGTCGCCGCGAAAGCTGTATTTTTTATCCGGTGATCTCGTTCAACCTTTCCCTTTGATTTGGCAAAATTCGGAAGAATTGGCTTCCAGCGCACCTGGAGGTGTTTCGTGGCGGTTTGAGTGTGCATAAATTTAAATATGCTTTACGGACACCATCCAATTTTCAAATCAGGAAGATTGGCAGCCACCTCAAATCCCTATTCTTCCTATCCCAAAGAAAGAAGAAATGGCTCTCTTTGAGTTTATTTATGCCTTGCACCGAGACCCCGACGATCATTGCCGGTACGAAGAGGACTAAGGCATCGAGCACGATAAAGTGGAAAGCATCTGCGAATGACCCCACCTTCACGACCCTTGATTTGGGTCGCGATTTGAGGGTAGGTACCATTTGTTCACACGCAGATTTCCCTTAATGAGAATCCCACGCTTCCTTTTCCGTGCAACTAGGTGTGTATTTTGCAAAACTGGGTCGGGGTTTGGGGAGAAATTGACTGAAAATATAACTGTACCTACGCAAGACTATATGCTGGAATTTTATTGGGTACTTTTCATGCAAGAGGTCGTATGCTGTTAACCCTGCTGACAATGGTGGTAAGTTTGGATACAACCTTTGGATGTACGAGTATGACTGACTACCCTTGGGCACTTAGCGGCGCAGGTAAATGAACTTCGTGAGCAGGTCCGTCTGTTGAATGAATAACAAATATTAATTCCATGATAGCAGTTGACATAGGCACCTAACCAATTGAAATATATTACAGAAAATGCTCCTGAATTCTCGGTTCCCGTAATAATAGAAATATACCCTTCGCTTATTTGCGTTGCTTTGGATTGGTAGTGGAGAAACTGATGATCAGAAGGGAAGGCTGAATAACTTGGAGAAGGTGAATATAATATATCACCGAAAGATAAAAACAAAACCAATATAATGACTTGCGGCAGAATAACGTAAGGCATCACAAATATCGAAATTGGCAACCAAGAGATTCTACACTGGAAGCTGTGGAAAATATCGATTTGGATTATCCGGTCTGGAGAAATTCATGCAACAAATAGTTAAGTTTATGCTTGCACACTCATAATGACACATGCTTTCATCCTTAATGTCACATAAAATGGGTGAATTATTGGTATCCACTAGAATTTAATGAAGTTTTCGAAAAGTGCCTTGGAAATGTTCCTTCAAAAACGAGACCATAGGGACAACTAAGGAGAGACAGAAAATAG
Source organism: Hetaerina titia (assembly GCA_037158775.1). NCBI lineage: Eukaryota > Metazoa > Arthropoda > Insecta > Odonata > Calopterygidae > Hetaerina > Hetaerina titia. The sequence continues at coordinate 48,520,332 of CM073773.1, read as the reverse complement.
GGGACATGAAAAAAATAAAGAGTGCACTGCAAGTATACCGCATTACTCCATGATCTTGAACGCCTGAATGAAGTATAATTATCAAAGGAAAATCTGCAGAGGTTTGTAACCACTGCGAAAATTATCACCATTCTACTCTTTGATGGTGACAAAACTGTAATGGTAGGAGCAGAAGACGATCGGAAGGGGACACGTTTTTCCTTGAATAAGTCCAAAAAGTAATCATGAAGTATTTCGATATATGAAGACAGAATTTAAAAACTCAGAGTAGTGTCCGTACTGTGGGCAATGTAAGCATGGGAAAGCTCTTTGTAATTTTTTAATGTTTTGCGGATTGTGTAGCAGGACTCACAGGAATGAATACAACGGAAATTACAAGTCACTTTTACTCCAAAAAGGAAAAATTCATTGAATATGGAGTCTCATTGGAGACTTCTCGGATGCAAGACATGATCCCTGGCACCATCGTTAATTAAAAAAAAAGATTAGAAGCTGTAGGAATGTGGTGCTGCCGGTAAGTGAAGCTCAAATAGGCATATGGATCGACTGCCTGACGATGAAGTTCTACGAAGAGCGGGAGATCAAAGGAATATTTAGGAAATCCTGGGAACAAGAAAGAGGTATCGAACACGTGAGACGCAAGGGCTAGTAGAACACCATGTGAGGAAAAATAAACGGAGAGAAGATTGAGATTATTGTCGAATGAAATTCAAGGACAAGTAATAACATACGTGATAGCGTCAAGGAATGAAGAGTAAAACTTTGAATCGAGAATTCCATCTAGCCAATCTTAGGATTTAGAGCTATCCGTTGTCGGCGAAGGCTTTCCAAAAAAAAAAGTTTTGTCAACATTTAGAGATACGTTAATGGTATTCCCCTCGCATTTTGGTGCATTAATAATTATTTCTTCCTCTCTTGATCTTAGAAAGAGCTTGTACAACCACCCCTACCTGAATTACTTGAATGTCCCTAACGATTCGTAATTTTTTTGTCGTAAATCCGACCGATGCAACTAGGCACTACCGGCAGGTCGTTGGTTATATTGTTATTATTTCAGTGGGGTGCATGATAGAGTGCAGTTATCTTTTCCGAATAGTGACTGTGGCATATAGTTTATTATAGCTCCAATCTTTGTCGTGCATACTATGAAATTAAAGATTAATAATTGAAACGTTCATAATTTACTGAAATGCAAATAATTTACTCTGATTTTTTTGTACGAGTTCAGAATAAAATATTTTCCTTCACGAAAGGAACATTTTCAAGTGTGGCAATATTTTACGTTTGAGGGTCGTGAAAATTGGTATAGATGTTCTCTATTTCATTTTATTGCCCCCTTTAATGTTTTTTTTAAGAGAAATATCGTCAAGCGAAACACATTGTGGAGTGCTGTTGTTCGCCAGAGAAATCGCGGTCGCATGAAATACGTAGAAATCGGATTAACTTTTACCAACCAATATTTTGACTCATGCCGTTCATAATGTCGAAACTTTATATTTCCATGATTGTTTCACGCATGCAAAATTTGAATAGTCTACCAAAATCAATCGTGTGAGGCAAGAATAATTGAATAAGAGTCAGTTGGAATAAAATGAGTAATGAGTGGTACAATTTAATTATTTACGGTTATACGATATCGTATTATGGTATTTTGGGATTTTAATCTTAATAAAATATACATTACAATGATTCTTGAATTTATTATTTTTAGTGTAATTAACTAACAACAGCATCAAATATCCACCCTCATATGCCTCTCGATGAGGTTCTAGCCTATAAATGGACATTTTCCGCCGAGAAAACGTGGAGAAGACAAAAAAAAACAAACAAAAGAGTAATTTTTCCCTCCAATATTATTTAGAAATATATGGAAATGTGGCGATCGGGAGAAATTTCCTCGTCTAATAATGCCACCAAGTTCAAGTGGGTCTCGCGAAGCCGTATTCCCAGGGGTGAGGGGTTTGGCTCTCGACGGCAGAAACATCCGGGACACGGGTTGGTGACCCACGATCGATATGGGTCAGCCTTCAATCTAGACTGTACGAGTGTGATTGATCGGCGAGACTGCTGCCCCCCCCCTCCCCCCCAGGGTCCTCCTCTGAGCGTGTGACATTCGTTCTATATCGCCTTTTGACTTGTCCGTCCCGTCTCCCGGGCTGACCAATCGGAATCCCATCTTCGCCCCCGCGAATAGCGCCTCGTCACCGGGAGCTCACTTCCTCGCGCGATCGTCGCGCGATTAATTGGGTCAGGTGCGATTTCTCGCCTCGCCGCTCGCGGGGAGGGCGGAGTCCCCGGCGAGTCCTCCAACCCTGCGAACGCCTCTCTCATTCAGTCACCGCCTGCACACGTCCCTGTCACATCTCGACCGAGGCAATCCACGCGTCGCCGCCCCCGAAGAACGGCCGATCTGACTCCGCGGCCCACCCGCTGACGTTTTTTTTTGGATGTGGTTGCAATTTCTCTACAATAGAGCATTATTAAAAGATGTGGGAGGAGATGGCGATTGTTATCGTCTGTGTTTGAGAAAAATGAACTGCTCTCCTTCGTGTGCGGGTAATCAAAATTGGCTTAGAATTTGGCCTTTACTGTTCCATGATTTCGTTTGTTTTAGGTTTCGGACACATTGGGAGTGAACCATCAAAACTATCAAAATAATATTACAGGAAGACAGAACGAGGATCAAGAATTACGACAGGCGTGGGATGATACTAACCATATAATTAATCAATAATTAATAAGTAGTTGCTATGAAATAGATATTTTACCTGCAGTAATAATATACCGACATGCCGTGCTAAAATACATAAGTCACGAATAAGATACATACATTTAATACGTAAGATAATATACATTTAATAATACTCGGTACAGTTTTCGCTGCCTTTCAACGCTAGGAACACAATGTGTTTACGGTGGCGCACAGTTTTATTTTGATCTTTTTTTGGTTCTTATGTGAAAGCGCCTGGTGATCTTCCGTCAGATGGGATTCGTTAATTTGGACAAAATTCAATAATTAGTTAAATTAATTACAAATGGAAGAGAAAAGCCGTCATAAGTTTGAGAAAAATTGTATTGGCAATCGTGCACTAGGCTGTTTTTTCCAATGAAAGTGGAGTCCTCGATCGAAGAAATAAAAATTAATCTTGTATTTAAACGGTCTCCCGAAGAACCCGTGGCAGTTTATCTGTGACTACTAAATTATGAAACAAATTTCTGCTTGACTTATTGCTTTTTTCTGCTTCGCTGACTTGACACGATTGCCCTAAACACTTGATTGTCTTCTGTGGCCCGTTTACTGTAGCCGAACTTGGAGAAACCGAAGAATTGGAAATTCAGGTATTTTGAACATGAGATTAGCCCAAAATCGAATTTCTCGAAAATCGACCCGCTTGAAAAACTTCGAAATAAACTCTTTCAGTTCTTCTTTGTAAACTGTTTTCGGTGGTCTTGACTCTTTTTCCGAATAATGTGAGATATCGGAAGGCCAAAACTAACTCATTAATTCTCTACACTATTTCTGATTGAAACTGATTGCAGCTTAAAAATCATAGCGAAGTAATTTTCAAGGTTCACACTGCACAGAATAAAAGCACTTCACCATTAGTTGGTTGTCACGTGTTTTAAATGCCCTTTGAAGATACGTGATGACTCGTAATGGCCAACTCCCAATAAGTCATTGGGCCAAGTGTCAATGTTTCGTCTAATTACGGTTATATTTTTTAACATTTAAAATTATTGAAATGTAACATATTTGTTAAATGTTAAGGTATATTCTGCACTAATTTGTCAACAACGTACTTGGCAGATTTGGTTAATGGTTTGGTTGAAGAGTCAACTGTTCTGCCCGTAACTGTATACTATTAAGATGGTAACCGTTGCCTATATCATGAGCACAAAACTTGTAAATTGACCCTATTCTTCACCTAACACTAAAATTGCTATTTATTTGTTTCAGGTTAGTGTCCAGTGAGTTTAGAAGGCAACTTTTCCCTACAGAAGAGTTGGAAACTGGAATTGTACGCCTACGGTGAGTCCGGAGTCCCCTCTGCTCGCCCCCTCGCGCGAGTAACACTTCCGGCCACCCCACCCTTTTCTCTCTCTCCCTCCTTTTCCCCTTTCTCCCGGTTTCTCCGTGTTCCTCCCTCAGTCTCGCTCGCTCACTACCCCTATACGGCCTCTTGCTCCATCCTCTCTCACATCCCCACTCCTCACCCCACTTCTCCTTTCTTTCTCCTCGTTTTCTTCTCCCCCATTCTCCACTTACCTTCCCACTCTTTCTCTATCCGCTTGCGACCTCGTTTTACCTTTTTCTTCCTCCACTTCTGTCATCTGTCTTCTGCCATCACCTTGCCCATACTTATTCGGTGTCCGCGCTTCATACTTCACTTCCCTTCCCACCTTCAATTTGCTATATTTTCTTCGCTCAGCCTCCTTAATATTTCGGCAGACCTTTTCCTGGATGAAAGACACGTTTTAAAAGGAAAAAGGAAACGAATTTATGAATGGGAAATGATGGACATTCACGTCAAAATTGTATGGGAATGCATCGGAGGTATTCAGTAGTAAAATAGTTAAACGTATTTGATGTTTACTATTAATAATAATTCTGTCCATCCAAAAACCTACCTTAACCGGTAGATTACCTGTATAAATAAAAATTAATACTTGAATTAGTTTTCGTTCGCCGAATTTTGTGGGGAAACAAAATTATGTTTCCGGAAAGAATGTTGTTGAAAAAATTATATTAATGTAACAATTCTTTCACATTGTGATTCCTCTGCAAAACAATATTGGCCTTAGGTTTAGTCTAAGGAGATTGTAATGGCCACTTTTATGACATTATTCGATTACGGATTTGCTGAGACGCTTGCAGGCCATTGATTTAAGCAAAACAACATTAATTGAATGAACACTCTTCTTAAAGTGATAACTTTTCTAAAAGAATCAAAAACCTAAAGGTGCAGCTCTTTTTCCCCCCTCATTCTACCCTCCAGTAATTTTTACTTAGGTGTCAAATCAATCATTTTTTGGATTTTCAAACGTTATAAAAGCCATTATTCCATTGATACCCTTTAAATAACTGATTTTTGAAATAACTAATTCGAATAGCATCAAAAGAAGCTTGCATTTCTTTTCTTAGGAATGGAAGTCTTGTTTCCTGGATGAGAGCTAGGTCCAAGATAGCATCTTATATGAGAAATGGTTAATTTCACAACATGGCAAACGTTCTCCTTTCGTTCTTGGATTATTCCTCCCATTTAATTCAAAATCATGCATTTTGTTTTAAATATTTTGTGTCTGTACTGCACCAATTTAATGTCATATTAGTTGTGTTTTTTTAGAATTAAAAAGTGACATTTGGTAAATACAAACACATTAATTGGTAAACATTTGAAAGCAAAAATATCACCTTGACTGGGATATTGGTCCCGGTGAAGGCGAATGCTTTTAAGACTTTGAAATTTCTGAATTTTATTGCATATTAGCGGATGACAACGGCAAAAGTTACTGTCACGGTATATCCCGCAGTTCTTCGATCATTAATTGGCGTTAGTTTTTCACAGACGATCATATGCATTTGGGATTCTCAAAATTATGTTGTAATTAAATTGCCATTTTTTTAAGTAGGGCTTTAGGTTAATGTCAGGAAGTGTCGTTTTCCGTCAATTTATTCTACGCTGAGTGATCAGGGCGTGTCTTTCCTCTTCCCTTTTCCTGCCGGCTTCCTCTTGGTATTTCTTTCAATGGCACCTTGTACCTCCGGTGGGTGCTGGCAGGGAGCAGGGTTAACAGCAGCGCGTGGTTTCACGACTTGGCTCAGATGGAGACGTCACCGGTGTCTGTCACGCACCCCTCTACCTTACCCGCGGCGAACCCAATCCCGCAACCATCAATTCTTTCCACACTTGGACAATGAACTTGCGTTAAACGAATTACAAAATCCCGTCGCGTAATGCTTCGTCTTCCGAGAGGGAAGGAGTTAGGTACTACCTTGCTGGCCTCTTCGTTGCCGTCAAAAGGTTGGGGGGAGGGGCTGCTGCTGTGAGGGGATGGGGTTGACGGGCGGTGGGTGCGTTCGTTGTATGGGTTACGGCTCTGCGGCTCGGTTGTGTGTGCGTGTGGCTGGCGACGAGATTGCGGGCGGGAACGGAATACTACAGGCTGAAATAAAAGAATGAAAAGTTGAGGTGTGTATTCCTGGAAGCCGTTTGCTGTCTTACAGATGCGATCTTCATCCTCCTCCCCTATCTCCTTCAAGGCGCGAAGAACTCAAGATTGTTGCCAGTGCCCTATCGTTGTTATCATGTCGATAAACCGATGGGCTAATTATCTAGTACACAGGTAAACTATTGCTGATTTCGCGCGATCATATATTTCGCGATTGAAGCTAATGGTGCTCAATTGCCGCCGCAAGTGTAGTGTAGAAATAGTGGCAGTTTTATGTTCGTTGATGATTAGCAGTAGTCTCTGATTTCCGTCTAAGAAATCAACCTTGTACTTTTAATTGATGCAAATTGTGACTCGCAATAACATCGTTGATCAATAAAATTCGAATGTTGACTATAAACAAAAAATTTAACACAAATTAATGATACATTTTAATGATCTCAATGTTGAATAGTAACCGGTTAATATGCCTTTACGGAAATAAAAATACCACTAGCGTATGAAGAAGTGCATCCGAATCAGAAGATTAAAATTTTTTTAAAGTTATATTATGCAGAAGTAATAAAATGTCTTGTCTTTTTCACGCTGTCCTGTTACGATTGAGCGAAAAGTAACTGAAAAGGGTTGCAGGTCATTGATCACCGAGTGAATGATCCGGATCTTGTGCTATTTACATGGTAGTTTTTATTGCTTTTGAAAGCGGCCGACTTAGGAATGTAGGACTTGCCTTGCACTTAAAATAACTTTTAAGCTCTTTATGATAGTCGCTGCTGTTTAATTTATTATTATGTTCAGCATCTTCATTGCTACAAAAATCGTCGCCTTCGGAATGCAAACTATTCACGACGATCATTCCTTAGTAGTTATTAGGTTAGAGGCATGACTTAGGAATCGGCAATAGTTATTATCCATTGTGTTGTTTCTAAACACACCAGAGTAGTCCTCTAATAAATTTGATGTGGATGTTTTCGGTATATTTCCTGTGATGTTACTGTCAGAAATTAATATAGTTAACTTATTCAAAACGATCTGAGAATTTTCTTGGTTACTCTACTTATATCTTAAGAGTTTTACCCGATTATATTTTAATTTTCACCGATTTTACATCGACATTGTTGAAGTTGCCTTTTGTAGGGCTAGCTGTGTAAATAAATAGGGTACTTCCTGTTGCTAAACAGAATAATTAATCGTATGTGACCTCTCGTGTCCGATTGCCTGTCACATTATGCCGGTACTCATCTTCTCCCGTGTTGTTCTTACGTTCAGCACAAGGTTTCTCTGCATGCGTCAGGCGATTCAAGTGTGTACGGTCTCCGCGGAAATCCAAGTATATCGGTCGAAAAAAAATACAGCCATCTAAAAATGTTACAGTGTCCCACGTTGGGTTGCATCGAGGAAAATTCCATTTCCGCGTCTTGCATTCGATCTTTAATTTCACAGGTCGTTACGTTAGTTGTTCCGACATGGAGCGTTTAAAGAGACCGGAGGCATAATTTTTTCGACTCTTTCTCCGCCTCTCTTCCCTCTCGCCGTCGAGTGGCCCGCGATTATGCCTTGGCAGGCGGTTATTTATGAGACATGAATTAAGTCCCAGTCGGCCTGTGCGTGGGGATGGGGACGGGGGAGGGGCTGGAGTGGTTGGGGGTGAGAGTGGGTAATTCCGCGAGTGCTTTTACATCGTCGAGTTTGTTTCGTGTCGGCGAGGAGCTTCGTCTCTTTCTCGCTTTCCTTCTTCCGGCGGCGCCATGCAAGCGGGAGAGGAGGATAGGGACGAGGAGGAGGAAAGGAGCGAGATGGAGAGAGAGGGAAAGAGCGGTGATCCGTGGAAAGTGGTTTCGCTGGGCGATGCCCTCCCCCTCCGTTCCCTGCCCGCCCCAGCGCGCGCCTACCTCTGCCCACCGCCACCTTCTCCACCTCCTGTCTTCGTGTCCCCTCCTCCTTCCCAACCCTTTCTTTTTCCACCTTCCCCACGTTCCTTCCCCTCTATTCCTCCTCCCCCCCACTCCCCCATGTAACTTCCCGTTTCCCCTCCCTCTTCCTTCCTGCGTCTCCACTCCCTTCTCCCCACCCTTTGTCGTCACCCCCCTTCCCCATTCCTCATTTCCCCTGTCCTCGCTTTTTTCCACTTTTCTCACTCCTGCCCTCGCTTCTGAAACTTTCCTTTCGTCCCTATATAGCTAGCCACTGCTCCACTGACTTTATTTATTAATCTGAATATAATACCGAAGGAATTGCAATCGCGATCTGGAATGCTTGCGGTTGGCAAGGTGACCTTTTCTCTGGCACTTGACCGCTCATTAATCCGCATTTGAAAACTAAATGCGGGCTAAGTTCAATAAACTAATGTAAACTAATAGCGGTGTTTTTAAATGGCCTGTGTTATGTCAAAAGACCTCTTTTCTCGGCTGTACTCATAATTCTGTGGTTAGAATCTTGAAGAAATATCTCCTATTTAGATAAGCTATATCAAGGTTTCGTTTTCTTGTTTTTCGATTTTCGCTGTTTCATTGAAGTGCCACCAAACACGCATTTCTTTACCCGTATTAGCCTGCGGTTGCTTACTTAGTCTAAAGAAGAAGCAGAAACTGGAGTTATTCATTTATTGTAGTCATTTTTCTTACCACCTGGAAATTTCCGTCCGTTTAATTGCCATTTATAAGCGCGGTTCTGACGTGTATATGCGCATGTCCCGCTGTGTGAATGCACATAAGCATTCCTTTGAAAGTTTATATCGTTATTGGAGTACTTTTGTTTTTATACTTGTTTTAACTTGTGGAGCAAGCTCTATTCTGTTCTGCGGTAAGAAATGATGCAGTATTTTTAATTTGTATAACAAACAGTAGTGAGGCTGAGGAAGCATGGTGGAAAGCAAAAGACGGTGTCGTGAAGAAATTTAATTGCCTCAAGAGATGAATGCGGAGCGAGAAATGGACCTGCACGTCAAGAAAGTGGAAAAATTGTCAGAAGATGAAAAAGGAAAATAATACCAATTCTAAAAGGAAAGTCTATAAATTTATTATCGAACCGAGACGGATTCAAGGATGGTGACTAGAACTTCACGGTAAAGATATCAAACCGCTGCTATTAGATGCAGTCAGGGAATGCTACGCCGATAACGAAAGGATGGGTCCGAAAGAGTATTACGAGAGGGTGGCATAGAAAAGGGATTACAGAAAATGAAGGCGGAGGAGAAATTGACTCTGGGAATATTTCCGCAGAGTTCAGGTCACTCAGGGTCAAGATAAAGAATGGAAGCAGGAGTGTAGTTAGGCTGTGGCGTAGCATTTATGAAGAAATATTAGGAATATGCTTATATAATACCACATACTTATCCCCACTCTTCCCATTATACCATTGTATTCCTTTCCTGTGACCCTCCTTCATCCGCTTTCCTTCTAATTCTTTTCTTTCTCATCCCATTATATTTCTCGTATATAAAATGCTATTATTTCTTATTAATAATGTACCTTCCAGTGCTACTATTTCATTTTGCGATATTTTTTGCTATGATCCCCTGATCTTCTGCAATACCGTTGAGGTCTTAGCCACAACTCAAATTCTCATCACTTCGCAGGCGGAGGAATCCTGATTTAAATGAATAGTTCTATAGTATATGGTTCGTAGAGAAAGACTTTCCACAACCAGAACTTTCAAGGACACGGAAAGTCAAAAGAAAAGGGACTGCTGTAAACTGAATGTCTGCAGTTGAAACGACTTGGGGAATCACGGAAATAAAACTAATTTTGTGAATTCTTCAGTTAATATTCATTGGAACGACCTAGCCTTCGACACTTCAGGTGTCATTATCAGGTGAAGATCATTTCCGTAATAAATAACTTTTACCATATCATTACCTAGTATTACCTCCGACTTAGGACATAGTAGTTACGAGGTGAGCTTTATCCTCGCCATCGAAGCCAACATTTGGGTTAATTACTGTGATGCTGCAGTATTTGAATCTACCGAATGAAAATATGTGTGATTAATATAAGTGGATATACTTTGCCTCATTTGAATCATTAACTCCTGTTTATCATAAACATATCCGTCTTACGTGCGGAGTATAAAGCCAGCACTTCCCTTAACTTGTATTAATTAATTTTATACGATATTTATCATGAATTGTTAAATCATATGCAACATTATGTATAAGCTTTCATATATTAAGCATGAATTATGTAATCACCTAAAACGTTGCTAAGCCTCTCTGCGCCTTGACATTTTGCCGATGGCCAGCGTTAACATGAATGTGGACAGTGCTAGACATTAAATGAGTCATTACCGGATTGTTCCCTCAGTAGTGGAAGGCACAAGAGCCGATTCCCCCGCCGCCCCCAGGTTGTGGTCACAGTCGATGAATTTGGGGGGGAGGGGGCGGAGGCAAAGGACGGAGACGGGATACCTCTCCCCTCAAGATGCCCGCCTTCCGGCGGCGGGGTAAGGCCCGTGTGATCGAGGGGCGTGACAGTGCCCCCGGATTACGCTGTTAATGGTAAGGCATTGTAACTGGCCTCTTCTTATCCCGTAATGTCATCGCTGCCTTGCCCCGGCTCCTTTCCCTGTTCTCTCCGCCTCCTTCCCTGTTTCGCTGTTAATCTTTACTCCTGACAAATCCAATCTATTCCCCCCTTTACGGATTTCCGGACGCCCCTTCTATAAGCATTACGCATACTCCTTTCCCGCCAAACTTTCTTCTTTCCATCGCCTCTCGTTCTCTCCCCTTTTAGTGTCCACCATGCGTATGCCCTCAATCACTTCCAGTAATTCACTTTATCCTTTCCTCTCAAACAATCCATCGTTTATTATTATTTATTTAATTGCGTATTGTTTTTATCCGAATTTTTGGTGCACAGATTAATATTAAGTGGGGTAGATTTTTCCTAATCATTTGCTCAGATTTGAATTTCAACTATCATAAAATTAAATGTGCAATTTCATGTTTCATTTTCATATGGTCATGTAACTCACATGGTTCTGATGTTACAATTAATGGTTTTTTTCTTTATCGTTATGATTTATAAGGTATTGGTTAATTTCGTATAATTTGGGAAGATTTGGTAATGCTGCGGTGATGTTTTCTTTCTTGTCTCTCTAATTTCGGAAAAAATACGGCAGAGAAGGTTGGTTTTCTTAGAAATGGAGGGGGGGGCTTTGTCATAATATCACCCGATACACGACTTTTTATCAAAGCATCTGTTTCCACGCCGTTTAAATTTCCATTCTACCCTTCCCGTTTCCTCACCTACTACCCCCTTGTCTCAACGGCTTTACGGTTTATACATTCAACCTGTCACCATTCCCCTCTACTATTCCCTTTCTTCAGTTTCTCTTTCTCAGCTCTTGAGTCCTTCGCCTTCTCGTGCTCGGCAGTCTGACCCAAATAACATCTACTCCTGATGGAACTCGGCTTATGTAATAGGTAACCGCTGCTGTCATAGAAATTGTACCGGGCATGGAACTTTCTTGCTTACTGTTAATAAACCTGCGACAATCACGTAAAATCTTGTCAAGGGCATGCAGTGCGTTCGGTATGAAAAATCCTTTTATTCCTTCGCGCAATTCGTGACCACAATAATAGACAAGTAAAAGATACCATAAGCCAATAGTCGACATTTGCTCGATTGTTAGTGACCCAACACCCTCTGCCGCAAACTATCTTGGCGGCTTGCAGGGTAATTTATGCTATATCATGTGATTTTTGTCAAAAAGACGTCACACTTTTGCAATAAATAATTCCCTTCGACGATGTTTTTCCTTGGCAAATATTCAGTGTACGTATTTACACGTAAGCAATGCTCAAATCATACAGCCATGTATTTCACGTAGTATTTCATTTCTATAATTGGAATTTAATCCTTAATGCAATGAATTTTTACTGTTCAGAATGTTGGGTCAATCGTAAGCGAAAGGTGTAATATGTTTGGTTGTACTTCAATCAGAACAACGTGTTCATATGAAAGAGCTGTGTGTGCATTCAGTCGACCAGCTTTGTGAATGACTCGTGGAGTTATGTTATCTTATTATGCATTTATGTGGGCATTGATTTTCCATTTAGCCTTCGAATGAACCAGCAACTATTTAAAAATGTCTTTGAAATAGATAAATCACTTGCATGTCCAACGCCACTGCCCGTGGTTGTTTCTTGTGCACCAATTTCCTTATCATTTTAAAACATAGTTTGAACATTAGGTATTTATTCTGAAGTTTCATGTCGATAGTAATAAAATATTCGCTTTATTTTTTTGTAATAGGTTTCATCGCCGTGCGACGTCTCGCAATAACCCGAATGCTCCGATTTCATCTTAGGGGAAAACCAAGTTAATATTTTCTTGTGAAGCACTTACATCAAGAGTGATGCTTGTCATCGATATAGTTATGACTTTATTAAGTTCGTTTGCTTTCGTGGCAAACTTTCATTCGTTGAATTAGCTTCTTGTATCGAAGTGTTTATTCATATTGCTACTGTAAGATTTTGGTAATTATGGAAGTACATTGTAAAAATGAAAGAAATGGTAACACTTGCCTGAGAAAGAGGCAAAGAGATGGTCTTGGAGGCTAGGGAAAGACTGTAGTCAAAATCAAATATCTGTAGCCATCTTGTCAAAAAAACGGAGTTTCTAATGTGAATATAACGTAATCGATTGCACTCCAACGGGCAGACTGTTTTGGCACGCCAATTTCTGTTCACCTCTTTATGTCAGTGTGTTTACTTGGTGATTATTTATGTAGCCACGTAAATTGCTTCGACCGATTGGCGGAAAGCTATGGTCAGTTCGTGTGTTGCGGACTTCCTGGTATGGTACTCGCTGTATTTTCCTATTCTTTGGTGTCGAAGCATGGTTTTGGATCGTCGATGGTTAATGATCCATATTCATCCCGGCCTTTGTCGTTAGTCGGTTTCATGAACTTTTGGCATTCAAGAGTGAACCGTTTCGCTAGTTTGTGGATGTCGAGAAGAGAGGCGGGGCTGTCGGAAGGGACGCTCGAGTGGGTCCGGCGAATCGTGATGCTGGCTGCCGGCAGTTGATCGGTTGGTGGTCGGTTACATTTCGTCTGCCGTGGAGGAAGTGTTTGGTCATCCTGTCCGACCGCACTTGCATTCCTGCGTTTTAGTACTTTCTCTCTCCCGCTTGGAACAGTCCTTATTTCCTCTTATCCCGTCTGCCCTTTGGTTTTCCTTCTCACTCACCCTCCAATCCCGTAACATACTATATTATCTTGTTAACTCTTTGAGCTCTCCACCCAACAGATCGTTTTCTTCCCACGAAAATTTGAATGCTTTCAGGATTATTACTGCAGCATCATTCACTAATCGGCATTTGGTCTCGCCCGTTAATTCTGCGTTTGACTGAAAATTTTCTATCAAATAAATGGTCCCGATTTTTAAAATTAATTTGCAGTTTTACCCGTTTACTCAATGGTAGAATTTGTTACTTATCGCGTTTTGACACCTCCGACTAAATTTTTAACTATTTCGTTTTAATTTTTCACATTTAGTTTCCATGCTGTCTCTTTATTTTTCCATTGTAAAAATGCTGGTGGTTATTGAAGTTTGGTATCGCATTTGGGAACGGTGACAACGGGGGAGATAGCCAGTTGGTGAGAGGAACTGAATTGTGCGTTACCTCTATTCGTACTCCTTTTATGACCACTTTCCCTTAACTCCCTCTCAGGGTCTTAAACTTTGTATTTGACACATAACGTGACTTTCCCGCTGTCCAAAATAGGCGAAAGAAAGAGTGAGAGAAGGTGGTTAAGGAGTTAATCATTTCGGGGAAAAAATATATGAGGTAATTAAGATAGACAAATATGGGAAAAAATTGTTCATTTTAAGGCAAAATATTTAGCATTGGATAAATAATGTGACCATTGGCAACTCCTTCCATTGTTAATTTTTTAAATCCCAATTTGTTACAATTCATTCATTACTAAACCTTTGTAGAGATACCTCGTGATACTTGTATAAGGGATCCTTTAAACGCTCGCAGCGATATGTACCTCCTGGTACTAAATTTTGCCCTGTAAGCCTCTCTCTGTTTCCTTCCTTATGATCGAATGTATGCTTAAAAAATTACACAAATATTTAGTATTTATGTGTAATCGACCGCATTGTCTTGCTATATGCGAATGTTAAGACCGATGTTAGGTTCTTAAAAGATTAATATTGAGCTGCAGAGTAAATTGTAAATTAAATTCCTTTGACATTATTAGAATTCCTTGAGAATCGATTCTTTCCATTCAATCACCCTCACCCGGATGGTAAGAGAATGAAATCTCGTAGGAAATGTATGGGCTTAGAAAAAATTCGTTTTTTCGAAGAAAGTTTTTATGTTCGTCAGCATCGCACATCCACATTAACGTGCGAAACGAAATCCAATTTAGTTTCTTTTTTCACGCGATTGATTTCCTCTCTTGCCGAATAGCACGATTCGAATGCATTTACCGACAATCAATTGCGGGAATGGTTTAAAAATTCGATGCGCGTGAAGTTTATGGAATCGAATGAATTCTTCCTTTTATTTCGTCCCCTCTTCTTTAAGTGATAACTATAGCCTCTACCGAGACTCGCATATCTAAAATTGCCTTTGCACTCGTTTGCCGTGATCGCGCCTGGTCTCATCCGCCACGGTACGATCCTTTCCTCTTTTACAGTCCGTTGAGCGTTTCCGAAGTCCCATGTTTTTCGCCGATCTCACCTCGTGTTTGTGTTTTCTCCCCCGCTTTCCACCCACCTAGCTGTCTTCCATGGCTCGCGGACGTGGCGAGGGTGGGAGGAAATTCTCAATCCACCTCCAATCCAACTCTTAAACACAGAATATTTCTCAGAGCTGGAAAGTTCTAATCGAGCTCGGTCGCCGTTTTTTTATGAATTCCCTTCTTCGGCCATGGCGGACCTCCCGGCGCAGCTTCCGGCTCGGCCTTCGGACAAACAAGGGGTCGGTCTGGCGGTGGAAGTCGAAGAGAGCGAAGCGTGCGTCTCCCCCCCCCCCCATATGGCGCCGGGGATCGCTCGCCGGAAGCTTTTACTCCTTCCTCCTCCCCTTCCCTATTGCCAGCTCCCCCATCGATTGCCTCCCGATTCCACGAGGGTTCTTTCCTTTTTCCCGGAGGGTCGTGCCCCCGCCCTCCCCACCGCTCATCCCCCCCTTCCTATTTGTTTACAGCTCGGGGTAGCCTTCCGCCCTTCTCCTCCTTCCCGCTGCGCTCGGGGTGGGTTCGCCGCACCCCTTGGTGTGCGTGCCGTGTGTCGTTGGCCGCCTGCTCTCCTCCACGCTCCGTAAAACTCGCATCTACGAGGCCGAGCTGCGCCCGTTTCGCGGGAGGTGTGCGTGACGCGACTGGGCTCTCACGCTCTGTTAGCCGCGCAGATTAAAGCTCGGGCAGGATAGGGAAAGCTTATATAAAAATAATAAAGGTCCTATTACTTACCCTCGTGCACGTGTGCGAGTGTGCGCAACGGTCTTATTCTTGCAGGCTTTAATCCGGTTACAGGTCGCGTTCACCAATATGGAGTTGCATATATTCCGCGTGAATTTGTGGTAAATCTCTGTGAAATTAGGACATAATTTTTTCTAGATAGCTAGGGAAAGTAACGTAGGTCGCCGTTCTAGCAGAAGTAATTTTCAAGAAACTGCGGGAGATGCCGCAACAGTAACTATTAACGGAGTCATCCGCTATGTGTGTATTATAATGCAACAATTTCAGAGAGTAAAAATCATTCGCCTTGACCGGGATTCGAACCCGGATCCCTCGATATCCGGCCGATATCGAGGGATCCGCGTTCGAATCCCGGTCAAGGCGAATGATTTTTACTCTCTGAAATTGTTGCATTAGAAGTAATTTTGTAAGTTGAGGCCCCTGCATGCCTGAACTAATCATCTTATGCTTTCTTTTTTTAAATCATAGTTTTATTTCTCGTTGCTTAATAATTTTTCTTGATTGACTAATACTTGCGGGAAAAGAACTTTTTACGAACAGATCTGAAGATAACAATCACGTGAATGGTTGCACATTGGCTCTGGTTTGATGCTGCTAACCCGTGTGGAATCAGTGATGCTAAATAAGTGTGACAGTTAGTTGAAAATGTTCATTTAATCAAAGTAATTTCATAAAATAAAAGATAAATATTTACCATTCTAACATATGATTAACTTCGCTTTACGAATTTTTTTATGTGCCTGCACGTGAATGACGTTTCGCCTTCGCCCTAGAATTATTAATAATATAAATCGATAATCCTCAAGTTATATTTTAAAGCGTATCATGTATATTATTAGTGAGAAGTCAGTAATCACTTGGAGCGATACTTGATCCAAACTCATTCATAAATCAATAATTGATTTACGTCCGGTGGTTGTTTCGAATAGCACGCATAGTATGCTTACTACCTTAGGTAGTCCACGTATTTTTTTGAATTGTCATCAACTCTTTATTTCTTCGAAATGACTTCGTCACTCGCTTTTAATTTCAGTCATGAAATTTAATTTTATCTTATGTTCTTGCATAAGGCATGTGAAAAATTATTGAGCTAATCAGTTGACCAGACAAGCATTTCAATGTATTTGCATCAACCATATTGTTGTATTACGACTGGTCATGTTTGTATCGGAGGGTAAGTGTTTTTTATAAATAAAGTATAAAACCGGAGGGTTTCTGTTTTCATATAAATAAATAACCAACTTTGCTGTAGTCTTTTAGTGACAGACAAAATGTGTTATAATAATTTCACCATCATTCAGACAATCCCGCATGATGTGTCATTCATTCGCGTTGGCGACCGCCGTTTCAATGGAGAATAAAATGAGATCGCTTCTTTCCTGCACTCCGCCAGTATTCACTACAATAAAATCAATCCATCCCCACATCTCGCTGGAAAGGCTCGCTTCCCTTCTCCCAGCTGAGCTGAATGCGATCAGTTTCTAGTTCCAATTATCTCATGCCGTAAGGCAGAGTAGGCTTGAGGGTGGATAATCATGAACTCACTTCCGACGTCGCGTCTTACGTAGGAAATAATACCATCCTTTCAAATACCATAACATGCAGTCTTCTTAATCCAACTTGGAGATGTACGATATTTCCTTCTTCCGGTGTATCTCGTTGTTCATGGTACTGACTATGGTTGTACGTATGTCTCTTACGAAATGTTTGTTGATTGTCTTTGGGTAATCGACGGGGTAGTTGTGCCGTAAATGTTTGCCAGAGCGAGAGAAGTTTTACTGACCATGTACTTTGAGATCCAATAAAATTTTAGAACACAAATATTAATTTCCAATTTTTTTGTGTAATCTGTTTGTTTTACCATTAGCCAGTTTTGTGTTTGCGCTGGTACTTTTCGAAATAATTTTTAACTATGCGCACCGTTTTCGCCACTCGAGTCGAATGTTCGTTTGATTGTGGGCATATTTTTAAGAAGAAATAAATGCCAAATTTAACGTAGACACTATAAGCGTTTTCTGTTTTACTCGCCTCAAATCATCTCCCTTCATTAGAATAAAGTGGAAATTGGTTAATATAATAATGAAGTACAACTAAAGGCAAAATATATTTACTCAGCCTAATGCAAGTGAAGGAAGAGGTAGTACTTGGATTAGAAGCCTGTTACGTTAACCTCGGAAGGGTATCATATTGTATATCATGTTTCATTTTATGCTGTAGCCACTTTGACTCTTGGGAATCCCTCTGTCTCGACTTATCTGAATGATTATTATTCTACGTATGGCACAAGGAGATGAATTCATTGACAACTCTTTTTCCGATAGTACTATCTTTGTACCCTTAATTGATTTGAACTTAGGTTGCAGTTATAGTAAGTATTTTTCCGCCCTGTAGTGTGAAAAGAAACATGACGGAGACAAGAGTTAGGAAAAATTGAGGAATACTAAAAAATATGTGATCATTTGAGTGAGAAATTAGGTAATTCTTACGAAAAATGAAACTTTTTTAAAGTGGGGGCGTGTATTCCCCCAACCACACTATTTTCGAATATTTAATACAAAGTAATAATATTATATAGTTTATATTGCGGCATAGTTAAGGATTAGCATTGTAGTATTTTGGGCCAAGAAGTATGTCAAAGTGTATTGATCATTATTCAACACTTATTATTTGTGGTTTACAGCTACAAAATAGCAATAGATCGTTTATAAATAGAAGGTGAATGTTGATCGAAAATATTTAGTGGATGAGTTATTGTTAACCGGTACTTAAGATATGGGAGTATGGGTGTAGAAAGATATGCCGGAAAAAGGTGGGGAATCCAAGTGCTATATGGTATGGGGTTGAGATGAATGCGGTGGGAAATGAAGGCAATATAGTTGATGGAAGCGTAGTGTTTGGGAAGAACGTTATGTAAGCGGTAGGGAGAAGATAGAGAGGAAGAGGATACGAGTTGTAGATGGCATGAAGGGGAATAAGAATTATGAGGAGCTGAAGAGAGAGTTAGTGTGGGGAGGAAGGCTTTCTCTTGTTTACGTGGTGGGGAATAGTTTCCAAGGTTCACCAATCCAAGTAGTTTTTTTTACAGCAGGCGTCCTAAACGTTACGGTTATGATAATAAACTGCCGTAAGGTCCTTTTTAACTGTGCCACTTCCGTTTGATGCCTACCTCTTGCGATATTGAATTATCGTGATCGAGAACGCCCGAGATGTACTTGGATCTCTTTAACTTCGATATCTCCACCGTTTCAATTGGATGTGATTCTTCGTGAAGGGACTTGAAGATCGTGACGCACATCCGATAATCCCCCTGTCCCATCCATCAATGGGAGGCGTCGAAAAAAGAGGGCGTGATGGGTCGTGTTCTCCGAGAAGCGGCTATGGCGTCGCTGACTCGCATACAGGCACATGTGTGTGTGGCAGAGGCTCTCATCTCCTGCCGGGTTGGTCCCCCTGAGGGAGGTGAGGACGGTTTCCTTCATTGGATACGTCCTCACAAGCTCCGGGGCTGATTCCTTCCGTGTGTGCGTATTGTTTCAACGTTGCGTGATGCCAGTTTGCTCCCCTCCCTTTTTCACATTTCTCGGAACCGTCTTACTACGATGTTTGTTTAGCTGTTCGCGTCCTTGTTACCTGACAGTGACAAGAATCGAACTGTGTGGTTGGGTTGCTATTGATGCATACATATGGGTCTGCCGCGATTCAATTTCGGACACGTGCGTGTCTTTCAGTTCAATAACCTCTTGCTCTTTCCCTCGTGAAACAAAATTCCCCCTCCCCCGAATGCAGGTTACAGGTGGAAAACCGCGGTCCATTCGTGTTTTTGAGAATTAACAACATTAATGCACGCTTATTTGAAAAATAAAACATTCTTACTGCTGTCAGTCGCTTCCAGTTGAAATAAAGCATGGCTGAGCTACGTGAGAAAATAGTGACTCGTTGTCCACATTTTTTGTGTGTATACTGCATATTTACAAGTATATTTGAATGTTTCTCCATCACCATGATGCATATATGATAAAATATAGGTTATGCTTACAATTTGTTTCCTGGCTACACTTGTGTTGCCTATTTATTTCCCTACTTTAACTCGTCCATTGTTTCCTAAGAATTCTAAGTGAAGCCCTCCGAGGATTTCTTTGCTGCGACTCGAAAATTAATTCATGAATGTGCATACATATTCTCTTGGGATGGGGTGTGGTCCATAGATGTCATCAACTTCTCATTGGGATCCGAGAACGAAAAATGGGTCCAAAGCATAGCAAAGTTTTCAGATTAGAGCCATTATAATCTCTTGTTTGACACATTAACCTTCTACCCCAAGGTCTCGTATTCAAATCTCCTGTGCATGGATCCTGTGTAAACTCTTGAGGGCACCGGCATCTGGGAATGCTCTTGACGAGTGAAGGATTATCTCATTATTATGGAACACACGGACATCTGTGGCGTCTTTAAAGTAATGAAACGTTTCCCCTCAGCTATAGAATTTATATGGTTTCGTTGAAACATTTAGTTGTAATGAATCATTAAAAACCTGAAGCAATTAGACTGTGTAGTTAAATTCGGTACTCCTTGACTTATGGAGCCATATTCAATTAATGCTTTCATGTTCCCCCGCTTGGATCTCATTCGTTTGGCATTGGTAGGAGTGGATTGCTTATCCTAATGTTCAGAAAATTCCCCTTGAACATTGTTTTCGATAATTATGCGTTCGTGCCGAATGGAAATAATTAGTGGATTCTTATTTTCACGGTTACAATCGGGTTTGCGATTTCGAGAAATGGCAAACCAAGCCCATTGTTTCGCTCCGCACGACTTCTATCTGTCCGATTGTCTCCGTCTTTTCTCCAAAGAGCTCGCCCCCCCCCCCGTTTTCTCCATCTCAGTCGAGAATCTCCATCTTGCAATGTGCCTGCCCCCCTCCTCCCCATTCATACATGCGCTCGTATCCATCCCCCCCTCCTCCTTCCACTATCTTACAATCTGTTCCCCCACCTGGCCGTTCGTGCATCCGAAGAGATTGAGTCGAATGGAAAGGGGATAACTCTGGAGGAGGAGAGGGTTTTGGAAGTTCACAACTTCCATGGATTCTCAGGGGAGAATCTTGTAATTGGAATCCACCCTAGAAGTTATGTTAGCTCCATGTTTCGGCCTTTTTATTCCACCGATATCCTAGAAAGTATAAGCACAGCAGGCTGTGAAAACATATGTTTTGAATTTGACTTTGGTAGTTAGTGGCAAATGTGTTTCTTCAGAAAGGAAACGGTCTGTGAAAGTTTAAGTAACACGAAGAAGTGTATCAAACTTGGTCACGTTGTTTCTTAAATACATGAAAACCAACTGCGTCACGCTTGAATTAGCGTGAATTAATTTCGTATGTCATTGGCAAGCTTAATAAGTCAAGAAGTGGTGAAGCCCATTACAGTCAGCGAGCAACTGTAACATTAGCTATTATATGTCTTTAGGTTCCGTTGTAATCTGTTCGTTTTCGATCAGTTAAAAGCAACGTCTCCTCAGCGCATTTGGGTTAGTCCAGTTGGTTTCATTTCTCGATGCTAAGAAATAAAAGGTTCATCGATCCATAGGCATTTTATTTTATTCCGCAGATATTTTCATGGCTGTGATGCTACGGGAAGTAAATTTTCTGCCGATGATGTTGAAAGACTCATATATGAAGAGGCAATCTTAATGCCACTTCCCTGGAAACGTGCTCTCAAATAAAGATACAGAATTTTGATGTGGTATGATAATTTTTATTGGCTGACTTGGAACGGTAAATTTCATTAAGAGTTTTGAATAGAAAATCAAAGAACAATTAAAAGTACTAATGAGCTTTTTAAATAATTGTTAGTTTTTAAGTTCGGCGAAGAGTTAATCATTTTGTTTGATATTGACACAAATAAAAATTGGTGACAAACAGGCTCAGGAATTCAACTAAATAATTGTGCACTTATAAAATAACAGTATTTGCTCGCAACATTTTCTTCTAAAAAGACAAATTACAATTGAAAGGAAAAGTATTCCAAAATAAAAATGGGTTCGGGCTGCATTAGTACATTATTAGCCTAAGATTCGATGTGGAGTTTAGGAAATGGTGGTGAATTATCCAAGTATGTGTACATATGTTTAAATAGACACTTCCGTATAGAGGGAAATCTGAACAATAACAGCTACGTTGAGTAAATGTGGTCGTTTCAATGCATCAAGGGATAAAATTTTTAGTCTAATCTCGTTTGGTAATTTTTGTTTTTTTTTCACCATCTTTCGAATCACCGCCTATTGCACAGTGTATCTTCCGAATCAATGTTTTTTAAGTATGTTGTTTCCGGCACGACTTAGTGGAATAACTCCATTCTGGGAAGAGGAAGGAGAAATGAGTCTTAAGCGTTCTCCACACACCCGTTTATTGTCCCACATTTGCTGCCAATAAAAGCAATAGCAATATTACTAACCATTACTTTTTCTCCCCTGATGTTGGCAACCTCAGGGCCATTAACGACCGGGAGATCCACCGATAAACGTCCCGCTTCCCCACCTGACCTCTCCCCGCCATTCTATTTCTCCGCGCGTTTGTGCTAGGCATTGAGCGGGCGCGCGCAATATCACCGGCGTGCGATGCACTGACTGAGATATCCCCCCCCCCATCTTTACTCCTCCCATCCGATCGAGTGATTTGTGCCTCGCTTTACTCCCGCGGCAGCAGCCGGATGCAGGAAGTCCCCGTCGTGGCACGCACACACACATTCCCACAACCACCCAGCCGCTCACTCCCGTCTCGCTTTCGTCAGGCAAAGGGGGGCGTCGCGAAAGGCAGCCGGGCGATCTTCCCTCCTCCCCCATTCGATCGCCCCCGGGGTCCCACAAATCTCGTCCGCTCACCCGAGTTGGGAAATTGGCGAGGAATGGGGGACAGAACACGTATCCTCCTCCGTCGCTCCCTCCATCGCACTTTCGTCCCCACCGCACCGGCACCACCCTCCACGGGCCCCCGCACTCTTCCTGAATCCCCGGTTTGCATCGTTCTACGTCTCCACCTCTTTGAGTTTTCCTCCCCCGCTGCCGCACGCACGCAACAACCACCTCACAAGCGGACCTCCACTGGTGGTCCGCTGGCGTGCCACGCCGAGGATCCGGGTTCCGTTCCTCTTTTTCCGTTGGGTTTTCTTCGTGTGTGTGTCCCAGTCCCTATAGATGTGATGTATGGCTCAGAGTGTATTTACAGTTCACCGTCCGTTAGACTGGATTGTAAACCGTGTTGCCTTGGGCGCCTTTAGATTAAGAGTGGATTAACACTGTATTGATTCGCCCATCCTTTTAATTCCACCCTCGCTCCAATTACCCACCTGGGGTGCGTAAATGGCCTCGGCTCTCGGTCTCTTGGCAACTGCAGCTTTCTTGATGCCTCCTCCATAACTCTAGTCGTTCTTCTCGCCCTCCGTCAGCCTCCCCCTTTACCATCTCCTAGCTATTTTATCCTATTACCCTATTACCGATTGAAATGTATGGTAGGAGAGATGAATTTGAGGATTGTAGCCATCATTGGAAAATAAAACGAACACCAATGTTCCGCGAAGTTTAAATAAACCGCGACAGATTTAAGTGTTCTCACATCATATTTTAAAAGGTAATAATGGAGGTATGACCTAAAAAATAAGAGAGGAAAATGTGATTACACTGATAGTTGTTGGCGCTTATTTGAATTAAAAATATGGAATATGACTGAGAGGGGGTTTTATTTATTCACTTTTCGCCTCTTTCATCTTTATCCTTTCTGCGCCTCCAGTAATAATAACTCCTGTAGCCCATTTCTCAAAACTGCAAGTCGGGATGGGTTCCCTTTGATGCATTTGTATCTTCCTCGTACAAGAGCTAACGATAATAAATCTGTTCCGTCAAATGTAATGCGTATAGTTTCCACAGTGTGTGATGCAGGATGTTTCATATGCCTTTACTGACTGTTTTTTGAGGGCTTGGGATTAGGGATGTCTTGGGAAATTACCTCAGCCTCCTTGTTTTTCGGGCCCTGTGTAACGCCCACCTTGTTTCACGGCCGATAAACGCTCGTTAGCGTGGGTTCGTCCCTCCGGAATGTCTGCGAAACCGCTTTGTGTGTGCTTTTGGTGGAAAAGAGCACAGCATTCTGTTGGAGTGACACGTGAGTTCCGACTTGCCCCTCTAACTTGTAGGATTTTATGAAATCGGGGACTTTGAAATCATGATTTCGGAGAGATGGCGGTTCCCACGTTCTTCCGCCTTCCCACTTCCCCGTCTCCCTTGGGGTGTGTGTCCTAGCTGTTTTCACCTCGTCTCACGTCGTCTCCACGCATCTCCCCAACCCCACCCCCCCTCCCCACCTCCGAATGGCTCTCTTTTCCAAAGTGGGTTTTGCGGCTTTTTCACACCTCACACATTCGTGTGTGGGCGTGTTCCTACAATTCATCTCCCTTTGGTTGATTGCATTAAACTCGTCAGTCCCCCAAGAAACGATTCATTTATTTTATTTGAAGATTTTGCCGTAACTTCCTTGCGTTTTATTCTTCGTTAACTTGACTGTCAAAAAGGTTCCATTCTCTCAATCTTCTATGAACGCATGTGATATTCCACAGCATAATGGGTTACCTATACTTCGTCGGTAATATTTTGCTTATTCTCGTGGGATTTTTCTGGCTTGGGGTTTAGGTTACTTGTTAGATGAAATCAGTGCACATTGACAAGGATAGTGCAGTGACACATTAGTAATATGTGTATTGAGGAACTTAAATTGGAAACAACGTTCGATCATTTAGTAGACCCAGATACCCGTGTGGTAAAAATCGGTCATCATGTTTGGCTGTTTAATTTAGATATCCGGCGTATCATCACATCAATACAGCCGTGTAATTGATGGCAAATGTAGGAGTTAAGCATAAACATGTGTACATTTATCTCTAACTCCACAATCTTAATCATTGTGATTACATATAATGACTGTTACTTTTGCTAACGACTGAAATGAATTTACTGAAAGTATAGAATCATTATTTGGTATCTTTCTTCAATAACACATAAAGGATAACTAGATTTTCCAGCGAATCGAATGTAAATGTACTTGTTTTATCCCGATCTCAAACTCGTTCACCGTTTTCTTGGACTGCTGCTGTTGTAAATATTTATTCGCCTCTCTGTTGGAGTTTCTCAGCGGATTGGTAAATAGTCAACTGTAAAACTGTCACTTCCGGAATATCTTCCTTACCGATGGAGTTGCTCGACTAGGTTTCTGTTCCAGAAACAATTCGTGACAATTTTATGGCGACCATCCCCCATGCACGGCATGTGAAAGTGTCTTCACCAAGATGAGCTTAATCCCGTATCAAGCTTTAACAGATGCTCCCGATTGTTGCGTCTTACCTATTGTTAATATCCGTTTGCTTTCGTGGGAATGCCAAACATTTTCCCTTAAGAATTTCTCATTGTTTTTGCCGGATGAAGATTTCTGGAAACTACAACCTGTGTATTTTATTCAATTTCGGGGACTTAGATGTCTACATATTTCTTTCCCGTAGAATTTTATCTGAGTTTACTAGAGTGTATTGTTAATTATGGTACCAGATGAGACGGAAGTTCTTATGTAGTTCAGATCCATCATTTTTTATATATGCTTCCGAGGTTAATACGGTTAAAATTTAATGTGAAGAGCAGTGTCCTCGTTTTCTCGGGACGATTCAGCGTACTGCTGATGACCCCTTTAAGGTTCCTACTCCGCCAAATACTTCGCAAGTAATGGAAAATTATAGTTTTTGCCACTCGCAATTTTATTACTTATCTGAAAGTTGGGAATGGACTGCTGTCGATTCCGAAATCTCTTGCGTATTTTTTTTCTCACTTTAACGCAGCCCCGGTGTAACGGTCGTGGATAGGCGTATAATCAGAGGCTGCGGAATGTCACTGTTCTTTGTCAACTTTATTTGGGTGCTGTAACTTACTTTACTTACAAAAGAAGACTTGAACATGAAATGAATCTATTCAGGAATATAATTATTATTAACACCCAACTATAAGTGATGGTGGTTAAAACAAGATTAATGGAACGAAGTGAGAAAATTCAGAATAATAACTATATCTTTTGTATTAGGAGTTGAGAATGACATAGTGTTGTTTGAAGGGTGAGTAAACATCCATTTTGTTACGTAAATTTAAGCATACCTTTTATTCCAGCGCATAAAGAGTGCAATTACGTACTGCGCGGTCTGTTACGCGATGATTTGGTTCAATGCACCAAAAGTGTTCTAAATAGTAACACCGCTCAAATCATCTCTCTGCCGGAAAAGCTATTCATCAATAATTTAATTTCCAATGAGGAATGTAAACTTTATTTTTTCCCTCTATTACATCATTTTTTTATATGTAGCGTGTGACTCGGAATATATTAGTGAGAAGTAGGTACTGGGACTGACTGTAATGTCTCTCTGTCAGATTTTCAAATGTAGTTGTGACTCAGATGTTAGTTTTACTTCTTTTGGGCGTATTTTGATTATTAGCTTTCCTTTGGCGGTAGCGTTATGAAACATTATGTCGATGCCTAATCACGATTGTATGTATCGATATACGTTATAAAATATTTTAAAATGAGTGCCACTTCTTATTAGTAAGTTTTTTTATGGCTGCATTGAACATATTTTTACAGACGTTTAATTAAGGTTCTTATTTTGTTTACCCTTAATTGTTAATATTTTTGGTCCGAGACGAAGGGATAAAATGAACTTCATGAAAAATGAAGTTTGTTAACGAGGGCCCAAAATTCTAGACACGCCTTTAGAAAAGAGTACGGTAACTTCCTGTCCTTTACACGGGTCTTTTAATTACTTGGTGGTATATAACCACACATTGGGTGTCAGTTTTGGTAATAATTTTATCGGTATTTCTTCTTACAGCCGCATAATATTCCAGCACATGTCAACATCGCCCGCAAGGCTAATTGATGACCCGTTCAAGCTGAACTTAAGTCATATTTTTATAATAAAGCATAGTAAAGCATGTATAATATTAAGTAAACAATACAAAATATCCTTTATATACTTGATAACATCATTTAAAGCCTTGTCTTTAAGACAGGTACTTATGCGAAGCACTGCGAAATATTTTGCGCCATCAAATTCCTTGCTACTTGCATTGCTTCCTTGCATCTTTTGATGGCGCAAAATATTTCGCAGTGCTTCGCATAAGTACCTGTCTTGAATACTAAGGCTTTAAATGAATGTATATCTAAGTATATAAAGGATATTTGGTATTGTTTACTTAATAGTATACATGCTTTACCTATGCTTTATTATCAAAAGACGAGGACTTTGGAATCGTGCAGCTATTGGGCAGAATGCAATACGCTTCCTACTTACGCCGAAAAATACAAGGTTGATACATATGTCCATATCATAACCACAGCAATCAGTTAAGTTAGAGTGCCGTTCCAGCGCCTTGGTTTATTAAGAAATTGAGGAAGCTGCTAGGGAAAAATTAGGAGAGTTCCCAATCGCACAATGAACAACAGATCACGCACTCTTTATCCTCTTTCCAACCTCAGCGATGTCACGTGTTCTTTAATGCAGCACTTATGCACTGCATGAGTTTTTGTTGCTTAGATTCCGTGCGATATATTTGCTCTAACTTTCTAAAGTAAAAGGAGAAGTCACTCGCGGAGCCGCTTGTTGCTGGGAAACTTCATCATCGAAAGAAGGACGGCCTTTCGATCGTGATTTATGATAATGGATCCATGAAATGGTGCTTAACAAAAGGGCTAGCCGGACGTTGAAATCCCCGAACTGCTGGATCTCATTGGGCAATCTCTATCAGTTGGTCTTAATCGGAAGGGAGAAGGGAGAGAAACAGCCTTGCCTCGAATATCTTTATGCAAACGTGTGCTATATTTGCGGGCATATCTCAATTAACCTAATGGGGATAAGGTCCGCTTGTTGCGGGAGGGATACCGGGTCGACACATTGGTGCTGCGTGCGTTTTTCCCCCAATCCAATCATTGCTTTGTGATTTTTTCCATGAATCATGTTTATCTGATATGCATGAAGTGGCCAAGAGAAAGGAAGTGACCCTTTTTACATCCGCCGATACGCGAAAGCATGGCGCGGATTGGGCGAAAAAATGATTCGAGGCATGAGTGAGTTTGACCAAAAAAAATGCCCGCAAAACGTAAATGGCTATATCAAATCGGATGTATCGATTGAAATGCTGGACATGTTATTTTCCTAATTTTAGAAATGTATAATTAAAGACACAATCGTGGCTAAGAAAATGTAATGCTTTCGCCATAGGAAAAAAAACTAAGACTCACTGCGGTCAGGTCAACTCAAAAACAGCCGTCGGAAGTGAATTTTCAAAGTCCCGGTTGATTTACGCTCTTTCGTAATGGAATGAATTTTAGATAGTATTTTTAATGCTAAATATATTGGTTTTTCTTGAGTCGCCGTCGGTAGGAGTATTTGTCGGCGAATGTACAAGTTTTGCTAAATCGGAAGTTTATACGATATCGGAAAGAGGAAAAAGCTGTTTTTTTAATATATTGAAATTTCGCCTTCGGGTGAGAGAAAATCGACCACTTCCGATTAGTGCCAGCTCTCCCTCTATCCGTTTCCCTCCGATATTAAATTTTCTCCCCCTCACCAATTAGATTGCTCAACTCCAAAACGGGTTCCTCCTGCCACCCGAATGGGATTAGGTATGCGATTCCATTGGAGCCATGATGTTGTCTTAAATAGAGCATTCTACTCCCGCCGCTAATTACCATACTATCTGTATCTAATGAAAATTTTCATGAATACATGGAATTTTAATTGTCTTTATGTCGGTTTTATGCATTTTAAATGTGCTCTACTATCAATGAGGTCGGCTCGCCGCAAGACTGTTGGGTTGCAGTCCCCCCTAAAAATAAAACATAATGTAGCATTCTTCGTTTAATGTTTAGAGTTGGGAGCTCTAAAATTCCCTTCACTACGTATCTAGTCTGGTACCTTCCCAACAAGTGAAGTTCTTGGGTAATACGTAGCAAATAACGCAACGCTCTCGGACTGTAATAGTATCAGTTCGTGCCGGAATAGCTGTTCCTACACTAGAACCTAAAAATGTACTGGTATCTTAATCTGGTAAGTTCTGTCGCGATTTTTCCGTTTTCTGACTATAATTTTCACCATTACAGGCATAATTTCATTTAGAGGAATCTAGATTTTCATATGTTCGGACTTGTATAAATAACTATCGTTTATCCATACTAAAAATACTTTATAAAAATCTGTAGAAATGTACAAAGTCTTTTTAGTATGGATATTAAATACTTGCAGTAGAATAGATTGTCGGTTACTTCATACATGAAGTAGGTATTGTCCCAAAGAGTGTTTCATGAATCTGGGTGCACTAGGCGGCCAATGTCTCTGTCTCCCTTTCCCACTGCTTGAAGGCAAATGAATCGTTTTCAACCCTCGATAAATTTTAGGTGGAGAACAGGAGAGGAAACTGTTAAAATTACAACTTTTCCCAAATGCTGTACCACGGCTAGCATGGTCAAGCTTCCGAGGGTATAATTAATAAATGCAAATCCCAACGAAAGCGTGGGAAGTGGATATGTTGTTAGCAATTTATAAGTAATAGCAATTATGCGTGCAGTGTCTTCCAGCCACTCTGCGGCCTCAGCTAAACTCATTTGACCAGTTATTCCCGCAACACAGACGACTGCACTGGCACTTATTTGCTAATGCAGCCCTTCCACTGATAGTTTTGCCAGCACTAAATAGTTGGTTCGAATTTGCCTCCGACCCGTCCGACGATTTTCCTTTATCTTAGATGAAATTCTTGTTCTTGCAGCTCTATTGTGAAGGTTCTTATTAAGGTCTTATTACAGGAAACACCGACTTTGTAAATTTACTGAAACCTTTGTCGTTGAAATAAAACTAATTGTTGTTTAAAAATTTAATTGACTTCAGGAATAATCAGTAATTTTTCATTTGTTAGCAAAAATACGCAATTTTAATATTTGTTGACTTTATAAATTGAGATTTGCATGAATTTGCGCTCCCCTTGTATTTCCGCCGGATAAGCTTGCATTACTATTTTTTAAAGTAGTTTTTAGTACCCTGAAAACGCACTAGATTGAAACTACATAAAAAATATGAATGTAAGCAGAAACGTCTTATGAAGTTTATTAATAATATTTACAATTTCATACTGCACTTTGTTAAAAATTCATTGATTCTGTGTTGTGCAATGCAGGTATAAATTAAATGTATTTATGCTAATTCTGTTTTGGTTAATCTTGTACGATTTCACTTTAAACATTAGGTGCTGTTTCATTCAATTTTGTATGAAGAGGCATCGGAATTTTATCTTTGTGTAACACTTACGTAAAATGGCTGTCATCTGGTAATGATAGTATATGTGAAGTGAGTATTTACACACCGTCATTTATGTTGTAGGATTTGGTTGAAACTAAACTTTGGTTAAAATAAATTCTTGCTATTTGGCCTCAAAATATGTTAAACAGCATGAAAAAACTCTATCGTCACTGTTTCCCTTAACTCGGCGACCAATAGACTTGATCACTTGCACCATTTCAATTTGTTGTTATTCAGTTATCACGATCTGTATATAATTCCAAATGGTTAATTACCTGGTAATGGAAAATTTTCGTTTGCCCATCGCTCAGTTCTAAAAACTTCAATTATATTTCCTTCCTTGCCACTATTGGACGACGCACGAAATATGATGATCGTGCTAGAGGAGCTTTTAAGTTAATGCCAGCCGAATTGGCAAGATAGATTCTGAGGACAGCGATGAAGAATAAAATTCGTGTTGTTTTATTACATGGATGTTGTGCCCGTTTGCTTCTTATTGCTGGTCAGTCGTCCATCTTTGTCATGATGTGCAAGATTCTCATTAGTTTTCAGGGAGTTGAGTTTGAAAGTGTTATGATTTGCTTGATATCAAAATCATGTGCCCGTCAATCCACGATATTCACCCTTGAACCCACCGTAGATGGTGTGGGCGGTTGCGGTGGGCGATCCTAGCCCGAGTTGGTCAAGCGGTCGCCAGGCGATAGGCTGAGGTAAAAGCAAGATGTGGATTAAGAATATATACGTAAGGTTGCAGAAACCTTCTCCGGCTCATCTTACCTCCCCGCTGCTAAGCCATGTCAGTAGATGCATATTATATAGTACCTGCGAACGAGTGTAGTTGTCATGAATTTTTTTGTTTAACAGAATCAGCCGGGTATCAAATATTCGTTCTAATCCAGGTCAATCCAGGTATTATATGTGATTATTTTTAAAGGCTCGTTAATTTTCTAAATAGCTCACCTGTTTGTTGAGCTTGGGAAGGGTGTAATAGTGTTGGTTTTCCGAAGTTACAGCGAGCACTTAGCTGACGTGGTTGGTAATTTATGTACTTACTCACCGTCTATCTGATCTAAATGGAATGTTTAGTATCGCCTGTTGTATACATGAGACGTTTTTTTTTTGTTTTGAATATTTCTGGCACGAAGTGATCTAATCCTTTCCAGTATCTGCATACATTTTCGCTGCTATTAGCGCTTCGGAGAGGTTGCATCCTCTTCTGATGCTTTCACATTTTCGACTTCTTCTTCTATCTTGTATCGAATTGAGAAATTTTATCGACGTGGCTTCTTTTACAGAAAATTTGGTGGTATATACTGATACATTTGTTGGCAATAAATAATTTGATTGTAGTTGCTTTAAAAACTAATCCATTATTCAAGAGAGAGACAACGATGTATTGATGACGATGACGATAAGACTATTCGATTAAGTACATAGCATGATAGAGTGCAAATGAAAATGAAATTCAGATGAGCGCAAGGCATAATGTTTCACACCCATTCCGAGAGGAACGTAATTGTAAATAGGAATGCACAAAAATATAAATATCAAATGATTGCCATAAGATGCGAGAATGAGTAAATTGTATCAGAAGAGTAAGCAATATGGGTGTAAGATAATGAGCGTAGAATCGCGATGGAAGGAGGCCTGCGGTTGCCAATGTTCAAAGTGAAAACTAAGAACGAAGCTTAATCATGCGGTGTAAAAAAAATGTGGATTGACGGCTTCTACAGTTTCCCTTTCTGATGATATGCTACATTGCGAAGTGCCGGCGAGTGACACGTGTCCCAGATTACAATTTGATACCTTAAAGGGTAGGCATGCCTGAAATTTTAACCCCATTCAGAAATATGTGGGAAATATTATTTTAGGCATGGAGAAAAGGGGCGAAGCAGGGAGAAAACAATAATTTCACGACCAAAATCAACCCATTGCCTTCTTCTTTCACCCCTTTAAAAGTAGTTCTAGTCTGACTCGCTAATATTGTTTGCTGTTGTTTGTGGAAAAATTTACTTTGGGCTTAGTTTAAACGGGTATTATTAGCGTGATACGAGATCGATTTTAAATCGTTGTCTTAATGCTATGTGAAGAATAATCGCCAATCTGCACTTATTTTAATCTTAAGCCAGTATTAAATGGTGTCACAACTGCATAAGTTTAAATGTAAAGTAAGGAAATTTCATGGATTATTTCATGGATAACAATGGAAATGTCTGCCATTATCCCTTAATTGACCACTTATATAGTCCAGCCAGGAGACTGATCCGCAACCTGTACATGTCTCAGACTGCTCAGGTGCGAGTGGGGAACGGAGAGTCCGGATGGGCAGTGTTAGGAAGAGGTGTAAGGCAGGGTTGCCCATTGTCACCGGTACTGTTCAACGTATATGTAGAGGAAATGATTAAAGAGGCATGGGAAGAACTGGAGGTAGGAATGAAAGTCGGAGGGGAATTCGTAAAATCGGTTAGGTTTGCTGATGACCAAGCATTAGTTGCTCAGTCAGCCAAGGGGTTGCAAGCATTGTTGAGTGAATTGGAGGTTCAGTGCGATAAATATGGGATGAGAATAAATATTAATAAAACAAAGGTTATGCGATTTTCCAGAAAGAAAAAGGCTAAGCTAAATATTAAAATAGGAGGGGAAAAAATAGAGCAGGTAGAACAGTTTACATATCTCGGAAGTGTTTTGGACCAACACGGTCAAAGTGGTAGGGACGTAAGGAGAAGAATTGCGCTAGGCAAGGAGGCTTTCTCAAGGAGGAGGGAGTTGATGACGGGGACGTTGAGTAGGGATGTTAAGACAAGACTCGTAAAAACTCTGATATGGAGCGTAGCTATGTACGGCGCGGAAACGTGGTCGCTGAAGCAGGAGGATAGACGTAGATTGGAGGCTTTTGAAATGTGGGTGTGGAGAAGAATGGAAAAGGTGAAATGGACCGAAAGGAAAACAAATGAGGAAGTACTAGAAATGGTGGGGGAGGAGAGGGGTTTGTTGAGAGAAATCCTATGGAGGCAGGAAAAATGGATGAAGGGCGTATTGAGCGGTAGTGGAATGTTGAAGAGGGTAATAGAGGGAAGAATGTTGGGCAAGCGAGGTAAGGGTAGGAACAGGATAGGGATGTTGGACGAGATGAAGGGAGGAAAGAAGTACACCGAGATGAAGAGGGACCTGATATAGATTAGTTTGCTAGGTGGGGAGTCACAAAATGTTTGTTTGATAGTCGGGTCCATCCAAAAACCTACCTTAACCGGTAGATTACCTAAAAAAAAAAAAAAAATATATAGTCCAGCTGTGGTAATTATAAATTATATCCATCAGCAGGCGTTGTCATAAGCTCAATATATCATCGCCCAACGTCGGAAGAGGTAGAATATTTGCTTATTCTTTTGTTAAAGAACGCCGAGCACCTGTTAGCAATCCTATTTCACCTTGTTTTTTGCGTAAAGACGGCCAGCCGAAGCGACACCCCAGACAATGACGAACGACGAGTATTGCCGACGCACGTGAAGAGTCATCTTTCCGTCCCTATGTCTTAACTCTCCTCGTGTTTTAAATTGCCGACTAAGCCTGCCCTACGTCTGCCGAGTGACAGCCCGTTGTTGCTTAGCAGCGTATGTAATTGCTTCTCGGGAAAGGATATGGAAACTAAGACAAGCGGAACCATGAGTTATATTCCTTAGAGGAATGTACACAATTTTCGCGGTCCATTATGATTCATCACTTGAGTTCCAATCACATCAGCGAGCGATCGAAATGGAGAATGTCTCTCTGTGGCTTCTGTCAGTGAATTTTCCAAGCTATGCGCGACCCCGCCCCTATTTGAGACCATCTGTTATTTTTACCATAAACAAGAACATCAACGCACGCTTTTACTATCTTTCGGGGTGCAAACTGTTCGCCGGGTGTTTGACAGCCTTTAAAAGCCAGAAGTGTGGAATTACGATGGTTTCAGGATCAACTGTGTGGGCGTTATACGTTCTCAAAATGAGGAACAAATGGCGCTATTCCCCTAAAATTTTGTTCGGTACACCTAGTCTCAAATCGTTGGTGTTATCATTTGGCACAGTATGAAGCGTATGCGTTGAAACTTGTGAATTGCATGTGCTTCATAAAAATTTACTAAATTCAAAGTATGACATTAATGGAAATGAGAAATGCTTAATATTCTCAATGTGAGAACATTTTTATCTCCCGTCATCCGTGTGGATCCGAAAAAAATAAAAAGGCAGTCCAAAATTTCGTTTTTAATGTGAAGATTTTACCGCTTTGACGTTGATTATAACCTATCGTCCGTTCTACTAATTTTCCGTGATCATCGTCGGCTATCTGCGCCCACTTTTTGTGAAACCCCGAACCCTTCTCCACTGGCTCCATCCTCTTCCCCTTTCGTGCTTCTTCCGAGGTCAAAGCGGGGGAAGTGGTTTCATTCCGTATCCTTCGCGCAATTGGCCCCCGTCCACATCCGAAGGCGTCGTGCACTCCAGGAAAGGCCAGTAGTGGTCCAGTCGGGGCCATCCCCACGGTCGGAGACCACTTACCCGTTTGCTCCAAGGGAGTTGCAAAAGGCGTAGGGTGCGGTTCGAGCCCAGGTATCGAGTTGGCGTCGCGTGGGTCGGGATTGGTCCCGTCGTCAATTCGGGCGATTGCACGTTTATTTCCGTGGGAAGACTGATTAACCGTTGCTCGATGTCGCAGACTCCAGCCCACGCTCTGCGATTTAACTTTTGCTCGCCCACCCTCAGCTTTAGTTTTGCGAGAGGCTTATTCCCGAGTGAAATGGATTATTAAATCATCGCAATGTATAATGCCCCTCTCGGAAATTTATCGTGAATTTTTCACCAAACCCGAATTTCCTAGCTGTTTATAAACAAATAAACTCAAATGAAATCCACATTCTTAGCCAAATCGAACACAAACACCCCACTATTTTCTTAAATACAAGTATCCAGTGATAAAGTTAATTATTTCACAATGTACATAGGCATGCATGAGTGTATGTATGCGGGCGTTGTTGTACATGAAGTAATATATCCTCAAATGCGTGCGTTAACTAATATTTGGGCCATTAATATTGCTGGTATCCTAACACACCCCGCCATACACCCTT
The DNA here is from genome assembly GCA_037158775.1 of Hetaerina titia. Classification (NCBI taxonomy): domain Eukaryota; kingdom Metazoa; phylum Arthropoda; class Insecta; order Odonata; family Calopterygidae; genus Hetaerina; species Hetaerina titia. The sequence continues at coordinate 48,485,250 of CM073773.1, read as the reverse complement.
GTACCGGATTGCGGATTACTGTGTAGATTAGGTGGACTAGGAAGCAGGAAATAGGTGACACCTTGCACTGAGACTTATATTGCATTCAAATTACTCGGAGAGTTTTTGGGCAGCTAATTAGTCCTCGGAACACAAAGCGCATTTTCTAATCCTTGAGAATCAGTATTTATACTTTTTTTCTTGTTCCTGGTGTTCTGCGATCAAAGCAGCAATTGCCACTCTCAGTGTGGTCTCGCAATAGAGGTACAAGCTTGTAGCTGGACATTGAGCAAGACAATGCCAACCAAGAAAAAATTTGTTCCTTGGTGAGACAACAAGCTCAGAATTCAACCTTCCCAACTTCTTCTTGTTCCAATGAGCCCAGGAATCAACCAGAAAGATAGTTTTCCAGGTGAAGGTAGAGCACGCGTTTCACTGGGTGTAAAATTTACAAATCAGGGTAAGGGGAGTAGTTAATTTCCTTGGGATCAACTTTTCAGGGAAAGATTGAACGAAAAATCGGTTCGAATATGTAAAGGCATACAATGTCATCGGGATTAGAAGCCGGGGCCTCCGGTCAATAGCCGATTGCTTTTCGACTGGGCTCTGTTGCTGCTCTACGAGGACATGTCATTCGGGAATACCCTTCATGTCATTAATCAGCCAAAGTCTTCGGAAATGTGATAACGGTGAAGTGTTTGTGTGGAAATATCGTTTTATCTACCGTGAAAGGGTTCTCATGGTGAGGCTTGTAAGATTAGACATAATGCTCGTCGATTTTTAGGTTCCGACGGCGATCAATCGTAAATTATGATATTTTTTACATCGTGGCCGATTGTCAATTATTGCTGAACTATGTACACTTTCTGTCGATAACCTATCGTTTGTCAAATTTGTCAATAAAAAAATATTGGCCCCTCGAATACGAATCTTCTTCTTTCCAAATTGTGTAGTTCTTTATATGGAATAAAAAAATGCAAATTTATAATTACTCATAAATATGTGTAGCTTTAAGATATTTTTTTAATGCTTTGAATGCAGATTATATATATATATATATATATATATATATATATATATATATATATATATATATATTTGATACCAAGGTTTCAAAGTGTCATCAAAGAAACTTGCTCGCGTACCCTTAAGGACCTTCCGGAATCTGCCTACCAGGGAGCCTTTGAGTCGTGGAAAAGCCTATGGGAAAAGTGTGTCGACGCTCAGGGGATGTACTTTCAAGAATATTCATGCATTGTAGCAATATTTGCAGTAAATCTATTTTTCCGAAACGTTTCCCAATACTTTTGATTCAAAGCATGGATGATAGGTATGATATGAGAATCAACGTAAACAAAACAAAAATTAGGTGTTCGAGAAGCTAAGTTGAACGTAAAACTTGGAGGGCAGGTGGATCATCTTGAAGTGTTTTCGACAAAATTGGTCCAAGTAGGGACATGGGGAGAAGAATTGCAGTAGACAAAGAAACTTAAACGACGAGGAGGGAGTTGATGACTATTGTGGATGTTAATAAAAGGTTAATGAAAAATTAGGTGTTAGCATGGTTTTGTGCGGCGTGGAAACATGGTCGGTGAAACAAGATGATAGGCGTACATTGAAATCTTTTGAGGTGTTGGGGTGGAAAGGTTGGAAGAGGAAAAAGTAAAATGCACAGAATGGAAATTAAACGAAGAGATACTAGTCATGGTGTGGTAGGAGAGAGAGGATTGTTGGCAAAAATCCAAAAGAGAAAGGAAAGTTCGATGATGAGCAATTTGATTGACGATGAAATATTTGAAGGACTGTCGTAGATGGGGAGAACGTTATGCAAGCGAGGAAGAGGAAGGAATAGGATAGGTATGTTGCCAGAACGAAAGGAGCTAGAATTTATACGGAATTTAGGAGGGGTCAGGTTGTGTCATGGGCGAGGCCAAGAAGTGCAGGTGTATTTAGCTATGTCAATCCAAAACCAACATTAAAAAGTATACGGTGAAATTATATTAACAATTGCAAAAAATTCGCAGTTGTCGACAGGCTATAATATTAGACCGGAACTGACGGACGAAATAATCGCGAAAGGGTGGTAATCGTGGATGATTGACAAGGTGACCATTATGGAATCTTAACTATCATTGACTAACAGTCGATACTTTCCCATCTATCATAGATTGCAAAATTCAGGGAGCCGGACTGGTGCTTTATATCGACTCAATCTCCATAAGAACATTCTCGTATTCGACTGAAAGAAGTATTTATGAGAGTTTATTATCTTTATAAAAAATAAACTTCATGATCTCTAACGGAAATGTTTCCTATTGATGGGAAGTATTTTTCGTAAGACCTTGCATGGATTACAGCAAAAGTGGATGCAAAGGGTATTACTTCTGCTCGTGAAGGAAACCAATTTCAAATCTCACACGAAGTTTACCGAGTTATTCGGTATCCGATAGTAGCGAGATTGATTACTACCTTCGCAAACATCCGATAAACCTCGAAGCAGTTTCAAGCGGCCAAAAATTTACTTCCCTACCGTCTCCTCTGATCACGTTTCGTGGACTAGGGAAAATCGTTGGGAGATTATCTGAAAGAATATATATTTTTACAAAATTCAACCCATTTTACGTTTTGATCTGAAGCATAACGTTCAGCAAATTCATTTTGAATGGACTTTCACGTTAAAAATAATATGGTCGAATATTATTATACGTTGTTACGGGTTGTTTAGTTTTTATGGACGCTATTTGCTCATTGTTTACTTTTCATTATTTTTTAGTGCAATTCTATTTTATGAAGTATCCTCTTAGTTTGATTTTGGTTGTAGATATTTATTTGTAGGTTGTAGATCTTTGAACATAGAATGAGTCATAAGAATTGTGGCGAGGAAAATATTTGAATTAATTCCTCAAATCGGAAACATTCGTTGCAATTCATCATTTATAAGCCTCTCCTTTGTAAAATTTTGAGTATTTTAATTGTAAAAATTTGTCCCGCTACCAAGATAAACATTGAAATAATTTCGGAAGAAACATTATTTTCATTTTCTAACCAATTTTACAATGCAACAATTTCAGAGAGTAAAAATCATTCGCCTTGACCGGGATCGAATTGTTGCATTGTAATGCACACATAGCGGATGACTCCGTTAAAGTTACTGTTGCGGCATCTCCCGCAGTTTCTTGAAATTTAACCAATTTTAGGTACATGCGCAGTACGGCACGCGTCTTAAATGTGCGCCGAAAAACTATATTTTGTTAAAATGGTCGTATACATCTGTGTTTGCTTCTGTTCTCGGTGGAGCACAAAACTACTTTCGGTGAAAAGTTTAACTAGCCCATCCTTGGACTTCTTTTATGATTTGGACATGATTAATTTGAACGGATATTTGAAGTGCTGCTTGAGGTCCTGGCTGAAGTTGCTTCTGTCAGTTGAACCTTGTGGTGTTATGAAACAAATATCACATTATGATCCATGTTCTGATATTTAATGTATTGGATTAAATTGTATGACGCTTGTGTTTATAGTGTAACGGCAGATAGTTCTTTATCTAGCGTTGGTTTTTGACTGAACTGGTACAGGGTAGGAGGGCTGCTTAAAGTCTTATCCATGCACGAGTGTAAGTGTACATACATATTAATATAAATAATTAGGCAATTTACCGATTAAGGTAGGTTTTTGGATGGACACAACTATCAAATAAATACCTTGTAACACCCCAATTCAGCAACCTGCTCTACATCAGGTCTCTCTTCTTCTCTGGGTACTTCTTTCCTCCCTTCATCCTGTCCAACATCCCTATCCTGTTCCTGCCCTTTCCTCGTTTGCCTAACATTCTCCCCTCTATTACCTTCTTCAACATTCTACTGCCGCTCAATACGCCTTTTATCCATTTTTCCTGCCTCCATAGGATATCTCCCAACAAACCCCTCCTCTCACCCGCCATTCCTAGTACTACACATTAATATATTATAACTAAATTGATATATTAATTGTAACTAAAAATTTAGAAACATTTAATATTAGATGTTACATGTCTGTTGTGTGGTCACCACCTGCTGTATGCCCTAGGATACCATGTAGAGTAGAATAAGTGGAAATATAGTATTGACAGCCATCGAGGAACTATTTCACCTCCTGTAATAGTCTGGTTAAGTTTTTTTATGTAACTTCATCCTCTTGTCGTGAATGAAAATTGGTATATTCTTACAATTTAAGGTGCCGTTTGACTAAAATATTTCTGACAATAATTTTAGCAGATATTTGAAGCCTCTTCGAGGTTCTGGCGAGAGTTTCCTATCATTTGTAGCTCAAGGTTTCATGAAACAGTTTATCACGCTATGATTCCGTTGCCGATTTAAGATTATATCAGAGAAATATAGGCCGCACGCTGAACCCATCGTATTCATTGTGGTTATTATTTTTATAAAGTTGGATTATGATCAATTTAATATCTACATCTTACCCTGTGAGTCGCTTCGTGATATGTAGCAGGTAGTGTTTTTGCATCAACCTTCAATTAAGCCATCGTACAGAATGATTAATATTTTTTGAAGAAATTGTGGTGAAAGGCGAAATGTATCACATCATGATATCACTCCTTATTTACGATGAATCTGCTAAATTTGGCCGTATGATATCCCCGTAATAATGAAAGCAGATGATTATCTTTTTCATGCGTTAATTCTCGAATAAATCAGTACCAATTAGACTCAAGGGGACTCAATAGACTCCTGTAAATTAATAAATCTACTTAGAATCACTGAAACTTTTCTTATTTCTGTTGAAATTATGACCGAATGCACAAGTGAATGTTGTGGGAGAAATACCAGTTTTTGTATTGGCTTCCATGTTCGTAGGTGCTTCGGCAGCTGATTGCTGGCATTAGTGTAGTTAGAAAATTCAAGTGGGATGTATTGTTTTTTTACTGGAAAGCAAATTTTTAAATTTTCTCGGAACAAGATCAAAATTCAAATATGGACGTTTAGTTTTTAACCAATTCTCATGGGAAAACTAAGAACGTGCAATAAAACTGTAAATTGCTATGATTAAATAATATTTGTTCGTTAATTGCAATAGTAAAGTAGATATATTGTATTTTTAAAGATGATACATGCTTTCGTTTACTTACGAGGGTTGCTATTTATATTTTGAGCCTTGACTTTGACCTTTTTATCGCTAACTTTCTTCAGAACGTTTTGTCGTTTGATTACACTTGTGTTGTTAACAGTGACTCGAAAATTTAGTATCGGCGAAAAAACGGAGTTAACTCGTGAACACTTTCGTGCGATGATTTTATACGACTTTCGACGTGGACTAGTAAGACGAGAGTGCATCGATCAACTTACTTCCACTTTTGGCGATGAATCCCTATCCTTTGCCTCTGTGACACGCTGGTATAATGAATTCCATCATGGCTGCCGTTCGCTCAGCGACGAAAGTCGGGAAGGTCGTATCAGATGTTGTGCCCGACAACATTGATGCTGTGCAAGAACTAGTCAAGGAAGTTCGTCATGTGACTTATCGTGAAATTAAGGCATTCTTAGGTTCGCGTTGGATCCCGCATAATTTGACAAAAGCTCAAAGAGATGCTCGTGTCAATTGGTGCAAAGAAATATGCAAGAAATACCATCGCGGTGCATTAAAAGCTGTGTATAACATCTACACATATGACGAATCTCGGATCTAAGTGTATGAGCCCAAAACAAAACAGCAATCCACCTTATGGGTCTTCCAAGACGAGCCAAATCCGACAAAAGTGTTTCGTGCACGAAGCACATTGAAGCAGATGATCGCCTGTTTCTTCGGAATAACTAGACATGTGGCAACCGTACCGTTAGAGCAACGTAGAATCGTGAATTATGAGTGGTACACGAGCATTTGTTTGCCAGAAGTGCTTGGTGAAATACGGAAAAAGAACCGGTAACGAAGGATCATTCTTCATCATGACAGTGAGCTTCATCATAAGCTCACACAGATCGGCTGAAACAACTACCTATTCGACTGGCCAAAACGTCGAATTGATGGGTCATACTCCGTACAGGCCTCATTTAGCACCAAATGACTTCTTTTTAGTCCCGTTTATCAAGAAAAATTGCGTGCCCAACGTTTTTCGGCGCCTGAAGAAGCCGTTGATGAATCCTCCACCTCAATCGGAGTGGAAAAAGTGTTACGAAAATTGGTTCGAGTGAATGGAAAAGTGTATTGATTATCATGGAGGATACTTCGAAAAAAAAATAAAGCCATTTTCAACAATAAATTATTCTCTTTTCATTTTAGGCTGAAAATATAAATAGCAACCCTCGTATTAGGAGTTTTCGATTTACTTATCTCTTTGGATAGGAGTGGTAATGAAGCCCCCCCCCACCCCTGCACAAAAATGTAAACAACTTCTTCAAAAAGTGGAAATCCCCTGCTATATATGAATGAATATGAGGCTTCTGTTAGCATGGATGCACTACACTCTGAGATTCTATTTTGTCGAAAGTCGGACAGTGGGCGAAGGGCATTGTATGTCCGTCTACGTTTGTGTTTAGTGAAGGTGGTGCATTAAGGACGCCATCCAACGGGCTATAAGTATTTGCCCAATGATGGTCCACAGGTTTTAACGACACCGTGTAGGATTTACCAGCCCGCGTGACTCGGGTGATATGGGTTTCAGTTCGTTTCAACGACCTCATTCACCCTCGGTTTTATTTCATCGTGGCTCGTGAAAGTAACACGCACTGCCTTGCACTCCAGTCAGAGCGCTAAACGCTACCCAATTTCCCTATTAAGGGTGTAAAAAAAACCTCTGTGTCATTCATGGTGCCTTTTATTTTTATCTATGTTCGTTTTTAGTGATGCTTGGAGAAAATAGTGTAACTCGTACTGTGATTTGCTTCGAGGCAATATTTTGTTGAATTTGTCGGCATCTTTTCGACTCAGCTAGAGTCATTAGGAGTCCGTTTGCATTTTGAGTGTACTATCGCAGGTGCAGTGATTTTATAGCTGTAAAAAAATATTTTAATCCGAAGTTCACGATGGATGTATTTTCTAAAAAAATGTGAGGCAAAGCAATACGTTAATTGTTTCATCGAGGATTTATTTGGCAATATCTAAAAACCTACCCTAACCGGTAGATTACCTATTAATAATTCTGATTGGACACTTCATTTGGGTCATCGTACGAATATTGTCGATTTTTAATGCAAAGACTCGCCAAAAAAAAGTATGGGGTTGTCTTATTTTTACAGTGAAATGGAATTTATTTAGGAATTCGGGAGTTTTTCCTGAGCGAAAGGAAGGGCAAAAAGGAAGGGCTTTTCCTGAGGAAGGGCGAAAAAATTAAATTTCACACCCGAATGCATTGGATCAAAGCGCCAGTGTAAGATGCACAAAAGTGCTTTCATTTCCGTAAAATTCATTCTCCATGAAATTTCTCTCTTATCTGTAGCATTTGTTCTCATTTTTGTGTGCTTGAAGGAACAAAAGTCATGAATATTGATTTTTTCCACTTGCTCTCCAACCGCAAGGAAAAAACAGTCGGGATGCGCGTACATCGAACGGGCCATGGTTTCGCGTAATCCCGTTTGACCAGACATGTTTGTGATAACAAGTAATTCGGTTACAGAGCTTTTCAGATGGAGTTTATTTTCCAGAAAAGTTATGATAAATTATCTGACGTTCTTATAATACTTACTTTTGGCCCTGAAATAACCACTTGTCAAATTTTGGACGCCCATCTGGGATCCGATGCGGAATGGGGCCGATCCTCCCCTCTGGCAACGCGCCTGAGGTTGGCAACCCATCTCTTGCTCAAAGTTTTTAACTAATTGTAAACTAATTTTCGAAAACTATCAAGTTTCGTGTGCCAAATGTTTGGTTTGTTATTTCCCTATCCTTTCCTTTTTTGTTTTCCCAAAATTTACTATTCTCAAGGGGTGCGTACTTTGGCGTGGGATTTCTTGTCTCCGGTAGCTTCGAGCGTAACCCTTGGGGAAGTGTTGATGGAATACCGCCTCCGCAGCATAGGCATTACTCGAGAGACTTTCTTCTCGGTCTCTCTCCGCAGGACGCCGTGCATCACGTTCGAGATTCTCCCGGCTCCGTGTTCTTTGGGTGTCACCGTAGGAACCCTCCATAGGTGGAAAATAATTGAGCGTTCTACTCATCTCCGAGACGACGCGTTTCAGGAATTGTAATATTCCCCGTCCCGAGTGCATCCGTCTCCCGCCTGCGCTTGCTTCCATGCCCGCAGTGAGGGTCTAAAGATAAAAGTCGACCCTTTTATGAGACATCTCGGGAAGGGAACGCCTTCTATAAATACTTCTTTCTCGCGTCCCCCGAAATCCTCGAGTCATCCACGGCACATGGTCGCCCTCGGACCCCACCGCGAGGGATTTCCCTCTTTCTCGTGTTGTCCCCCGTGTGTAATCCTTCATTGAGGGAGGGGCTAGTGGGGATCGTGACGGAATTCGGCACTCGTCGGCTCCGAGCCCCTTGCACCAACGCCCCAATTCACCAATTTCCTTCCCGAGAAGCATTCGGGAATGCGCGTTGGGTCACGGGGGTCTTTACCCGCGTGAGGAGGAGGATATGAGTGCCTGAAGAGTTGAGGGGTGTGTGGGGGTGGGGTGTGATCGAAGTCTCTCTGAGAAACGGATGCTGGGGACACGTGTGTGGTTGTCCCAGAGAGTTGAGAGGGGTGAGGGAGTACTGTCACAACACAAGGAGGCGGATGTGGGCTCCTGTGAGAGGTGGGGGTGGTTTAAATAGAGGACTTTTAACGTTCAGAAATTCGTATCCGTTCGGTGGCGTCTTACGTCTAGCTGGTGTTTATATGAATGAGAAACAAAAGCGCTCCCATTCCGCAGTAGGTGTTTTCAACATAGTATTTTATTGCCGTCATCAAGAAACGTATCGTATCTCTTGTCATTTAATAGGTAAAGTTTTAGGAATGTTATACTGGAATTCTTCTTCGTAAGAATTATTTCTACTACTCTATCACTTTGAAGTTCATGGTTGGTACTTAATTTTTTTAAATTTTTTCCTATCAATCTATGTTTATGCCACTCCAATTCTGTTTGTTGATAGTTCGCAATTGGATGACAGTGAAATCATTGGAGAACGATAAAAACCGTTTGTGATATTAAATTTAATTGTATATTGTGTACAATCCATGAAATTATTTATTAATGAAGAGGATCAATGCCTTCGGAAGAGAATGTATAAATATTATGATTTGCAAGACATCCTGTTTCTATTTAGAAGTGATTATTTTCATTGAAACAGAAATTGTTTGTATGACTTGGGCTCCCCACTTTGATGGTGTCAAGAATGAAGCTTTTATCGAAACCACACGTATTCTGAGAGAAATGGGATCTGATGAGTAAGACAGGAACATTCTTTGGCATTAGTCATTCGTAAACGTATGACGAACATTTAAAAAGTGGGCTCAGTTATGATTTCATAGGATTTCTCCGAGACAGGGTCCTGAGTCAAGTGTCTGGGGAACACAACGAAATTGACCGCTCGGATTCATTTTCTTGTCCCATGGATGAGTGTGTCCTTTCCTTTCAATCAAAACCAATGTACACGCTCTTCTTTATCGAGATCAAATGGAGGTCGCCATGGTTGAACAGCAGCTACGTGATCGGGCGTATGCGCAAGTTTTTCATCGAATCATCCTTGGAATTATCCCCAATGTTGTTAGCGTGGTTTCCTAAGATAACATCGCGCTGGCATGAATGTGGAGACCCGTTGAAATAACCCGAGCACAGAAACTCTTTCTCGGGAAATGCCCGACACCAGAAGGTAGTGAAACCTTCGTCGGCATTCAGAGCAGATTTTCGTGAGTCGATAGTTGATTGAGGATGTGCACCTCGAAAAAATACTCGTACATACATCCAAACTAACTCAGACCCGTAGAAGTAATAGTTTCCCGATATTTTGGAAAGAAGTAGTTATGACGCGTACCTTCGCTCTCATGTACAATAAGAAGTTAGTTAGTTATACACTCTCAAGCTCGCCGATCTGACATAGTGTGGAAACCACAGAAATAAACATCTGACTTGCGTTGCAAAATTTCTGTTCATAGGTTATTAGGGTACACGACAATGCATACAATGGGAGAACATTATACCGGTTTCGAATTAAGTTAAGACTCGCTAGGAATTTTTGATGCCAAATTTTTCATCCAAAAATTTTCGAGAACACTTTTAAGCATCTTCTTCCATTATTTTTTATGAAATCCGCGTTTAATTTTTCGCATACTCTTTAATTTTTGCCATGTATCGTCACAGTGAATATTTCGTCCATTTATAACTTATTTGAAACATTTTTATTGGTGCTTCTCAAAAGTTGGTCTCGTTGAAAAAGAAGTTCGGTGTGTCTTTTGAACTCAGATTATTTTTTAAAATTTTATTATAAAGTAATTTTATTCCTATAGACGCTCAAAAGATATACCGAAATGGAGATAAAACATCATCTGGATCCCATGAATATGCAGAGATAAAACTAGAGATTTTAACTGGAGGACAAAAGCTAAACACAGTTGAAACACGTAATATCAATTGCAGTAACGATTCGTTTGAAAATGAGTCGACTCTGGGTATTGCGTGTATTTTCTTAAATCTATAATAGTTCATGTTTTTCAGTATTTTTGCATCCCATCTTATTTTGACTACCGTCAAGTCGTAGCTATTTCGGTAACCGTTCATTGCTAGGCTAATTCCGCTGTTGATTTTTTTTTATTCCCTGGTTGTATATTAGGTTAAAATTAAATGGACACATGTGTAATTACAAATTTCCAATATGAATACATTATTTTTTCGGTGAGATAATGATTTTCGGTAAAGCCAAAAATAAATAACCCGTGGCCACCTGCCCTGCTCTCCTTCGAGTTGCAATTTACAGTTCCATGCGGGTTAGCAGACCATCATGGAGGTTAGTACGTCAGAAAATTCGAAGGACCCCGAAACTAATGCATGAAAGTTTAAATTAAGGTTTCTTAAAATGCAAATTTTAATTAATTCGATCAAGGCAAAAGCTGCGATGCGTGCGCACTCGCTACTATTTTATTTTAAAGTGCGGTATGATTCTTTCCATCTCCGGTATGTTTTCAGCATTTGTCAAAACCGTTAACTTAAAAAAGTACTTAGATGATTGAGCCCTCCCATCCCGCCATTTTCAGCCCTGCATTCTAGAAAGCGGGGTCACGGAAGCCCTCGGTTGTGCTTGAAAGCAGACTGGCGTATTTTCCATTTAGTGAAAACTCGGAAACCCCTCGACTTCTCCTCGTAGTGTTTGATTTGTACGCTGCATCCATTCCCTCCAGAGTTTTCCAATTCGTACTTATCGCTTAATCCTCGAAAAGGAGCGTATTTTCCATGTATTGACTTTCCATTCTCGTGCGGTTACTGTAAAAGCTTGGGTCTATAATTTAATGCATGATAATGCATATTTTCTAATATAGTCTTTGGGAATTGGATGAAAGCAATAATCGGCCCCGTGCAATGCGGAAAACCACGATGATTGTTCAGTCCTGTAAAGTAGTCATTTATGTTACTCTGTGTATGATGCGGAAAGTTGGTGTTGTTAATGTTTTAATATAGGATCTTAACATTATGTTTAGCTCGCAAGAGGCTGGAAATACAGGATGTACAGTTTTTGTAAAAACGTATTTTTCCGCGAATCGTAATCTATCACGTACAAGTCTAAGAGCCACCATGGTTTCAGAAACAAAGTATGAAAAAGTTGGTCGTGAATCCTAGGGGCAGCCGGTCATGACACATTAAGAAAACATGAGAGAGAAATGGCAGCGAAAAACATCTGAAGTTTATTTCACGGGCCACGGTGCGGCTGGTTACGGAGACGGACCAAGAAGTGCTGGGGTAGGTGACGACAAGAAATATCATATCATTTTTCGAAATATTTCCATACATATTGAAGCCCCTCTGTTGTTTTCTACGTTGGAATCAGACAAAAAAGGTTACTTTTATGTAGATTAATACGACCTTCCGATTTTGATTTTCAATTTTGGGCCCTAAATTGGTAAATTAAAAATTTATCAAAATAAATTTAAAATCCATCAATTCCTATTTTTGCAGGTTTTCCCGCCGAATAATTATTAGTAATTGAACAATACGGACGAGGTTCCGCGTGAAACTACCTGCTTCTTGCCCTGAGTAAGCAGGTTTATTAAGCCGTATTTATGTCCACCAGTGAAATTGAATTATTGTCGTAGCTAATAATGGAAGCAACGTCCATAATATTCTATATTTCAAGTAGAGAATGCATTTGGATACGAATGATGAAAAAATGTAAATTCTGTATCTAAGGTCTCAGTCCATCATTGTCATGTGAACTCATTTATATGACTTAAATAATACATTTTCGCGGTTATAAATCATTTAAAACATTATTAAGTTGTTTAAAGAGAAATAAATGGCGTATCACGGATTTCTCATATCAGTTGACGGACATTTTCGTAACTTTACAGAGGAAATGGTGTCAGCAGCATTTGCTCTCTGAAACCTGCTTATAATCTGTGGTATTTCTTGTTCTTACCGTGCTTACTTTTGAATTAGTCCTAGTTAAAATATTGTTGCATTAAAATTCGTGCGGCAAATACTTTTGATATAAAGGAAATAACTCAAGCCAAGCTGTGTCTGTCCCTGCAGTACTTGAAATCGCATTGACAGAATAAGTGTGATCAGCTGCCGAGCATGTAGTGTCAAGGATGAATTTATTCTGTG